>PVHP010015278.1:0-37725 GCA_004024765.1 Zapus hudsonius
CCCCCCTCCCCATCCCTGATCAGTTGTATATCCTCCTCCGTGGGCTGTCTGTATTAGTCCTTGTGGCAAGGGATCCTGTATATCTTAGTACTCATCCCGGTCTTCCTGGCCCAAGTGTGTTGTTACTGATGGGTGCCATGCGAACTTTTAATTGACAGTTTTCATTCATGTTCATAATGTATTTTGATCACAATCCCACCAAACTGAACTCCTTATGTCCAGCCAGTCCCTCTTCCTTTTAGGTCTTCTTTTGCCCCCTCCATCATCCAGGACAGAATGTTGATGGGTCCAGTATTGTCAGGCCTTGTACAGGTTGCAGCAGCCACTGCGAGGTCATGAATGCAATGGCCACTTTGTATCTGGAAAACAGCATCCCTCCCTACCTGGCTCTTACATTCTCTCTATCCCTTGGTTCAGATGTTCCCTGAGCCCTGGCATGAGGCATGAAGGCATGAGGTAGATGTTTGTTTTTTATCAACAGTCACTTCTCAGCACTTTGACCAGTTCTGAGTCTCCCTGTAGTCACTGCCACCTGCAAGTGACATAAACACGAATGTCTAGAGGGCAATTTGTTGGAAACAACATATCCACTTAGGCCAACAACTGTAGTCGCTTTTCTTTTAGGGCCTATGACCTCCCCAGCCTTATGCTTTGGACTAGGTTTTCAGTACCAGGCAGGAATTCCCTCCCATGGAGCAGGCCCCATATCTAAGCCCCCCTAACATTCATGCCAGTATTGCACCAGTGGGAACTTCTTGACCCCCCCTCTCTCTACTGTTCTTTTTTACTTTTAAAATAATTTATTGATATATATATAAGGAGAGAGAGAAAGAGAGAGAATATGAATATTGGTGTGCCAGGACCTCTAGCTGCTGCACATGAACTCCAGATCCATACACCACTTTGTTCATCTGGGTACTGGGGAATCAATCGGGGTCGTCAGGCTTTGCAGGGAAACACCTTAACCCCCTAAACTATTTCTCCAGTGCTCTACTGATCTTTGTTTTATAATTTTTCATGAAATTTTATGTTATTTTTTTTAGTGGAGTCATTGAAACTATGCTTTCCTGCTAGCAGGGCAGTGGAGCCCAGTGGTGAATAGCGTAGCTGTCAGCAGCAGACACACCTGTGCATTTTAATACCTTCAGGATCCTCATATGGATGAGTGGATAAAGTAGACTATTGTGTAGCACTCCTCTGAGTTAAAACATTCCTTCCTGGAGGGACCTGAGAGGCTCACAAGACTCTGGAAGCTAAGGGCCTTATACCACTCAGTAAACTAATAAAACTCATGAGGCTCAGGAAGCTCAGAAAGTCCCAGGCCCCTCCTCAAGAACATGAAAGCCATTAACAAAACTGCTGGGGGGGATGGCTAGAGGAGATTCTTCACTGGAGCTGCCTGGAAGTTGGGCCCAGAAGCCCAGGAGTCACCACCATGTTGGGCTGGGCCTTTTCATGAGATGGTTTCTGTTGTAGTTAGCTTTCTAGTTGCTGCACGGAAAGAACCCAAGCAAAAGCGGCTTATGGAGGAATGGGTTTATTAGGCTTACGGACTCCAGGGGAGACTCCATCCTGGCAGGGAAAATGATGGCATGAGCAGAGGGGTGGACATCACCTCTGCCACAGCACTGCAAACAATGGCAGGAAGTTGTGCCAAAAACTGACAAGGGGAAGCTGGCTTATAACCCCATAAGCCTGTCCCCCAACAACACAGCTCTAGCGAGGTTCTAATTCCCAAACTGCCATCAGCTGGGGATTGAGCATTCCGAACACATTCATTTGTTTGTGGGGGACACCTGGATCAAACCATGACAGTTCCTTCAAGTCACCCATGCTCCTGTAAGGAGCCTTAACAAATGCACAGGTTCACAAAGACAGATGTGGGCAGAGGGTTTCTTTATCTGCCGTTGGGGCCTTATGGGGTGAGCAGACCTTTGTTCAAATTTCCTGGGAAAAATCACACAGCAATACTGACGTGCCTGTTCCACCCAGCTCACTCTGCTCTCCAGTGGTAGACATTACAATGGCTGAAACCCAAAGGGGAAGTCATTATCTTATGGCGTATGTCCTGTGGATCCTACGAGCTCAAGGAAGTTTCCTCTTCCACCTTTCAGCATCCTTTGGTGCTTTGACTCCAGCCTAGATCAACTTCCTACCAGTGCCAAGGAAGTAGATGGCTACAGGTAGCCCTTGCCTTATATTGGTAAAGGATGGGAGAACCTGAACACCACAATTAATTTATGAAATTTGATTGGCTTTGCCAGGACTAGGAGCTATCTTTGAACTAGCCCTTGTGTCCAAGAGAAGGGCACTCTAGCTAGTTTGGGTGGAATTGCTGGACAGAATTAATTTACCAGGATCTCACCTGGTGGGAAGGGGTAAAGGGTGCTTTTTTGAGTGTGTGTGTGTGTGTGTGTGTGTGTGCAATATCGGTGATGGTGGTGGTGAGTGTATGTATATGGATGTGCAATATGAGTGGTGTGTGTGTGCATGTGTAGTAAGGGGTGGTAGTGTGTGTGCATGTGTAGTAATGGGTGGTGGTGGCATGTGTGTGTGTCATAATGGGTGGTGGTGATGTGTGTGTGCATGTGTAGTAATGGGTGGTGGTTGTGTGTGTCTGTGCATGTGTAGTAATGGGTGGGGTGTGCTCACAGGATACTGTCTTTAGAAGCTGGAGCACATGAGCAGCAGGAACCCATCTATCCTGTGACGTGTGTCGTGAGCTCTTTTAGAGCATGGCAAGGACTCAGTAGTTGTCATGGTCACTGCTAGAGCACAGGTGTACCATCACTGCTCTCTTTTATGACAGGTTGGGAAGAATTTTGAACTTACCTAGTGTTCATATTTTAAGTAATGCAGCAAAATAAAAGATGAAGATCACTTTTGCCTTTAACCAAGTATTTCCTTTCCTTTATGTTTTGTCTGAGGGTTTTTTGGTTGTTTATGAAAATTGTATTTTGTAGAATTCCTCTTACAAGAATTGTGCTTGTGAATATTTTGATCCTTGCCAAGGCTGATTGTCACAGGAAGACTCGCTTTGTGTACGCAGGCTTCATGCAGGTGATGGCCCGCGTGCTGGCCTTGGATCCCACACGACACGCTTGTTAATCATCGTGTTGTTGTCATATTTCATTTAACTGCAAATTAAAAAGAACTGAAAAAAATTACAGCAATTTCTAGTTCATATCTAGGAAATAGAACTCTCCACAGGAACCCTTGCACGGTACAAATATGTTAGAAAATCATTTTCCAGTGTGCGGTGAGGGCCTGGAAGGCAGTCACCATGGAGCATGGCTCACCTCTCTTGGAGAAAGCCCAGAGAGACCGCGGGGCAGTGACTGTAGGAAATCACCCATCTGAAGAGTTCATTTTCTTTCAGCATCAGTGTTGGAGGATGCTGCTATTAAAGCGAGACACTTTAAGATTGCTACCAGAGCCCTGGCTGTCAAAAGAAAACCCAGAGGGTCAGACCAGCCTTGGGAACAGCTTTGGCTCATGATCGACCTTTATCTTGAATTTACCACTTCTTTCCACTATCCATAATGCCAGCTTTAATAAAATGAATTGATCAGGTTAACATAAAGAAGCAATTCTTTTAAAAATATTTTTATTTATTTGCAAGCAGAGAGAGAGAGAGAGGAAGAGAAAGAGAGAGAGAGAGAGAGAGAGAGAGAGAGAGAGAGAGAGAGAGAGAGAGAATAGGTGTGCCAGGGTCTCTAGTCATTGCAAATGGACTCCAGATATACACACACCACTTTGTGCATCTGGCTTTATGTGGGTAGTCAGGAATTGAACCCGGGTTGTTAGGCTTTGCAGGCAAGTGCCTTAACTGCTGAGCCATCTCTCCAGCCTAGCAATTGTTTTTTAATGCTGGGGATCAGAACCAGGGCCTTGCACATGCTAGGCACGTGCTCTCCCATTGCACACACTAAGTAACTTAGGTTGGCCTGGAACTTACAGTGATCCTTCTGCCTCAGCCTTCCCAGAGTTGGAATTACAGATGGGAGCCACTGTACCTGTGGTCCCCTCTCATTTTCATCCTTTTCAGAGTGACTTTCTATGGAATATAAGATGCCACATTCTTTTCCTTCTCTTTTTCCTTCTTTTCCTTGGAGTTGGCTTTTAGATTCAGATCTATAGACATAGCACCAAAAAAATTCAAGGTCTAAAAACAGATACCGTACTTCATCTTTTAAAAACAACAACAACAGCTATTTTCCCTTATTGTTTTCAAGTTGGTACATCAAGGAAGCACTTATTGTTAACTTAAAACCCCAAGATAAGAAGATGAAATTAGAAGACAAGAAGAATCGCCTGTCATCTAGATCCTGATCTGGCAGCTAGTTCCTGCTTGCTTGGATTCAGGCACACACACTTCCTCAGGTAGGAGTGTAAACTAAGCAGCGTTGTTTTTTCAAATGAATCAATGAGTTTAATCAGGGTTACTTACAAGAACATAGGTGATAGAATGTTTTAATCTAATTAGAAAAAGCTATTGAGCGTCAGGCCTGGTGGTGCGTGCCCGTGATCACAGCACTGTTTGAGGCCTACCTCAGCAACATAGCAAGACCCTGTCTCCAAAGCAAAAACAACAAACACTATGGAGAACAAACAACTGTTTGTTTTGTTTTGTCCTTTTTTTTTTCTTTTCTAGGTAGGGTCTCACTGTAGGCCGGGCTGACCTGGAATTCACTCGGTAGCCTCAGGGTGGCCTGGAACTCAAGGCAGTCCTCCTACCTCTGCCTCCCATGTGCTGGGATTAAAGGTGTGCAAAAATGTATGCTTTTTGTTTGGAAGTTTACTTTAGTAAAGCTGAACAAATAGAGCAAGGTTTGACAAACTAAACACTGTTATGATTTTTTTTTGCTCTGTGCAAGAATAAGACATGTCTAAAGTCTTAAAAATTAGTACATGGCTCATATAACCTAAGCAATTTTCTTCTTTTTGAAGTCAGCAGAGAAGGGGAAGTTGACAAGTTCACTGTAATTCTTTGTTATCTATGGCTCTTCTCCTTCCCTGCACTTGGATCCTTATCACAGCAGTCATTTGCTGCGCCTTGTTTCGGTGCATCAAGATGATTTCAAGTATTGTCAGTCCATAATCAATACCGAGGCGGTTAAGTACAAGGCAGCTTTATTTGGGGGGGTCTTGGAAATCGCAGTTTTGGAGACACTGATTTAGATAAAGCCAAAAATGGGTTTCAAAGAGAGAGCAAACAGCTTGGGTGTAAGAAGCAAACAACAGCAGCAGCCCCGTCCAAAACAACCCATACCCGCAATGACAGGTGCAGGTGCACTGCAGGTAAACCTCATAGTCCGCCTGTGCAAACTGCTGGCTTGAGCTGGGATTGCAGCTGCTGGTAGCGCAGCTGCTGGATGACCTGTAGGCTCCATTTGGGACCACACTCTGATCAAGGTGACTCACTTGGGTAGAAATTATTGTGACTCCCTCCCTCCTTTCTGGAAGGCTTTCTTACATACGAAAGACACACCTGGGATGACAGGTGTGTGTCTCCATGTCCCATTCAGGAAAGGCATGTTTGCCCTTCAAAGTACACGGAGTGAATGTTACTTCCTTATAAGCCTGTCAAAACCTTCCCAATGCTTACAGGATACAATCAGAACTTTAGTTTGGTATCCTAGGCTCTTCCCAAACTGAGCTCTTCCCAACTCTCCGGCTTCACGTTCTGCAGTTTCTGCTGCTCTCTGCCATCCCTTTCATCTGTGTTTCTTGAGTTAGCCTTGGCACCCTGGGAGCTTTCTAGGCCTTTCTCAAGGGTTGATGCAGGAGGTCATGCCCCTGTGGCAGTTTTCCTTATGCCTTAGGCTGAGGTGGTCCCTCCCAGCTTGGGTTCTGTAGCATTCTGTGTTTCTATATTAGTAATGAGCATTCTTGGTGCTAAAGTTTTGTGAGATGTGTGTCTTTTCTATCTTAGGGTATGTGTGGACTAGGGCCATTGTTCACCCATCTTGTTAACATTTGTATCAAGCAAGAGTCAGATGCTTGGGAACTGAGTCAGTGGTCTTCTCTGGTTCTTATCTTATGAATTTGATGAATGAGATTCACAGGCACAGGAGGGTGATATATAGATTTTAGAAGTTTATTAGGTCTTGATAGAAGGGAAAGACTCTCCTCTGTATGGACAGGAAGGAGTATCCAGGGAGAGAATTTATTGGGTGACGTTTTGGTTAGGGTTTTTATGGGATGTGGCACAGATTGCAAATACTAAGGGTCAGAGTCACAGCTTCTAGGTGAGAAAGATTGGGTTTCTAGAATATGGAACAATATTTTCAGAAATCTTAGGTAGGGATCAGAGTTTCTGTCATCTAGGAAGGGTCTAAGATCAATCTATAAATCTTTCCTGGAGGGTATAACCCCCCCTCCCAGAAAGAGATAAAAAAAAATCCAGGCTTAATGGCATATCCTGCTTATATTAAAGGAAAAAACAAAGCATTCACTTTGGAGTTCTGTTACCCAGACAGCCTAGCCAGTTTCTGTCTCCTTTCAACATGGTGGTAAATTCCTGTAGCCCCAGCACTTGGGAGGCTGAGGCAGGAGGATTGTGAATTCAAACATGTAGCATACTGAGTAACCTGGTAAGAAGATGTTCCCTCCACAGGCTACATTGGGCGGACTTATTTAAAAAAACAAAACAAAACAAAAAATGAACCCCCACAAAAAATCCAGCCCCAAACCCAAATTTTCTCTTGGTGGTGCATATAAATTTATTTCATCCTTTTGTTTTGAGTACAAATAAGATGTACAGAAATGTGAAGGAAAGAAGCAGATGGACCAACGAAACCCTTCACAATCATCATGGTATGCTTTTGGTAATTTTCCAGAAGATACTAACCCCAATTTCAGGTTATTGTCAGATAACCTCTTCACCTTCATTTCTCTCTTAACACCTTTTATCATAATTTCCGAAGCTGTGCTTTGTAGCTAGAGTTAAAAGTCCTGAGGCAAGCTCTTCAGAACTCCAGCATCTGCTTAAGGCTGAACTGGCAGGGGGAGAAATTGAAAGCAGTAGTCTTTTCGAAAAGTACTTAGCATTTTAAATAGTAATGTTTGAAAAAGGGACCGTAATAATAGCTTTGGGAACTTGTCTTCCACCTCATGCAGGCAGAGGGAGGTGAAGTATTCAGTGTCTTCCTACCTGGACTCCTCCAACCCCTTCTTTCCCAAAGCTAGCTCAAACTTGATTTTGATCAAATTAGACTACTAAGAATGTAGACTTTTCCTCGAGCATAGATTTATACTTAATTCAAACGCCTTCCTTCTGACATCAAAGAGAAAGGACTCAAGGTTTTTAGAAAGTCTTATTTCTAATATGCCAAAAGCCCAAGGATAATGTTTAAGAAATTAGGAAGAATTTTGAAGTTATTAAAATCTGGGTTTTCATCATCTATTCAATATTTACTATAAGATAGCATATTCAAGGTTAAAATTTATTTTATTTATAAAATTTATTTTATTTAAAATTTATTTTAAAAAGCCACGGTCTTGCTGTGTACTTCTGGCTGTTCTCCAACTTTTGATTCTCCTGCCTCAGTTTCCCGAGTGCTGGGATGACAGGTGCTTGTCACCACGTGCAGCTTGATAACCACTTTAAAAAGTGAATGATTGGGTTTTTTAAAACCACGAATGGTTTTGTATTATTCTAATCAATTTTAGGTGCTTTTTAGAGTCTTGCCGATGTTTTGAGGTTACATCCTTAATTTTAGCAATCTTTCTGTTCTGCAATCAGAAGAGATTGTTTAATTTCTTTCTCCAGCAGAGGGAGACATCTGACCACGAACGTGGACTTGCTACTTGCCAGGCGTATTCTGTAGCCCATTTTATCAATATACATAAAAAACTCAATGTTCAAATTAACTAGTTCAATAAGTAATTTAGCTCATTGATTTTTGGGCATATCCTAAGTGCCATTACAAGCTACGGATATTTTAAATGCCATTACCTAATAGAAGGAATGTTTTAAGCACCTTTTATTGATTTTATTACTGCTTTATTTTGCTGTCTTGGTTTAAAATCATTTTAACCACTCCGTAATCAAGAAGAAATATATCGTTGGTGAAATACAGTCAATTTCCTAAAAACCTTTGACATCGTTAAATAAGGAATTACAGTTGTTAAATCATGTCAGGCAATAACTGAGGGACAGAAGAGATATAAAATTTGGAGCAGCGGGCCAGCATACCAGTCAGCCGTGTGACCTCTGGAATTCAAGGCCATGTGCACACCAGTCACACCCCCGATCAGCAAGGAAGGTTTAACATCCCAGGTAGCAAGGCAGGTGAGGAAGGATCGCAGAATGTGATCCGAGGGCAATTACTGAGCTTCTTAATGACCTCGTGTGACTTTCCGTTAAAATGATTCTCTAAGCAATTTTCTAATTTCATTTGCTTTTCTTGCTAGATTATAGCATATTGATATTCTGTCCAAGATGGAACCAAGGCACTCACAGGGCTGATTTTTTTTCTTTAACCACTTCCTTCTTCTGCTCATTTGATTTGATATTAGTGTTATTATTGAGTTGATCAGCTGGGAGACAGACGGGGAATATGGTCCATATATTGCTTAATCAAAGAGTTGCAGAAGTGGGCAGTGAGCACCGAGGTTCGATAGGAGGCTGCTAATGAGTTGATTGCATTGACATTTGATGTAATTTAACTCTAGAGTGGCAAATATCAATACTTGTATATGATTTGGCAGATGGTTGTTGAACTGTGATTAGAAGTTTAGAGCGATTCCCGGTAAAAAGACCACCTGGCAGTTACCCAAGACCAGAGAACCGAGTTTTCCTCATTAAATGAAATAGGTCCAGAAAGTCAAGTGTTTTGATTATTAATAGAATCTTTTCTTTCTTTTAGCAAATGTTAGCTTCAAGAGGAAATTGATAATTATGCGTAGGTCTATTAAATGATCTTAGGGAGAGCTCATTTTATTTCTTCAAATGAGCTCATATCTACAGTTGTGGCAATTATTCACTGAACGGGAAGGAAAGCTAGTTAAAATGCTGATAGGCATCATTTTCAATATGTTGCCAAGGTTGGGGGCTACTGGCAATAATTAATCTATTGGAGGCTGAAAACCAGATTTGTTTGGACCATCAGTGATAATGATATATTATTTTATAAATTAGGTAAATATGTTATCATAGGAAATAACTTAAGCTGTAGTGGGTGAATATTCATGATATGCAAGACATGTGATAGGCGTTCCTTGCCTCTCCTCAATGAAGCTTGTCCCATGGAAAGGTTGGAGTTGGGTTCAGGAGCCATGGAAAGAGGAAGCGTTAGGGAAGGCCTCATGGAGGTGTCATTTGGAACACATCTTGAACAGTTGGTGATGGGCATCCGGGAGTAGACTAGAAATGCGAAAAGGCAGAGTTTCCTTATGAAAATCTGTGAGGGAGCTTTATAAAAAATAAAGGTCTTATGTGTTATGTTTCTATCTTCTTCATTTTATTTCTTATTTTTAATATTTTAATTAATTTATTTTCAAGCAGAGATAGAAGAGAGGGTGGGCATGCTCCAGCTGCTGCAAACAAACTCCAGATGCATGTGCCACTTTGTGCATCTGGCTTTATGTGGGCACTAGGGAATCAGACACCACAAACTATATCACAAACTATCACCACAAAAATCATCTGGCTGACCAGTGAGCTCCAGTGATTCCTCCTGTCTCCACCCCTCTCAGTATTGGGGTTTTTGGACATTTTTCTGTGGGTGCTGGGGATGCACATTAGGTCCCCATGTTTGCACAGCAAGTGCTCTTACCTCTGGCAGATCCAAATCCCCAGCCCCCAAATCTTTCTCTTCTTGCTCAACATATCCAGACTGAATGACTGATCTCAGTGTCTTGTAGCAGAGTATCAGGTACCGAGACATATGCACAGTTTTCATGCAGAAAGCCTTCCATGCCATGGGGTATGTTCATCTCTGGGTTGGGCAACAATTATTTTCAGACTTGCTTCTTAGTTTGTCTGTGATTGTGCTTTTACCCTCCCTTTTCATTTCCTAGCTTTCTAAGATTGATATGTGATATTTTAGGATATAGGAAGTGGTAGACTGAAAGGTACATATATGTAAGAGTCAAAGTGTTCTTCTCCTTTCTGTCTAGCCTGCCTGTGGGCAAGTTCTTTGGATGAAATCTTAGGTTCATCCCTTAAATTTTCCATCCACTCTTAAATTTTTTGAGATAGGGAGACCTTGAACTTGCGATCCTCCTGCCTCATCTATCTACTCTTTATTCATTTTTTTTTTTTGAGGCAGGGTCTTACTGTAGCCCAAGGTGATCTGGAAATCACTCTATAACCCAGGCTGATCTTGAACTCACAGTGATCCTACTTCAAATTCCCAGTGCTGGAATTAAAGGTGTGCACCACCATATCTGTCTCCATCTACTGTTTTTCACTTGTTTGTTTACATGTGTATGTGTATATGATGTGTGCGTGCGCGCGCAGGTGCATGTACATTAGCCTCAGATACGTCATTATCCTCTTTTTGAGACAGAGCCTCTCATTGACCTGGAGACCACTGGTCAGGCTAGCTGAGCTGACTGGCTCCAGAAGTCTCCTGTTTCTGCCTCCTCAGAGCCCTCCGCCATGCCCAGCATTTATGTGGGTACTGGGGATCAAACCCAGGTCCTTGTGTTTGTGAGGCAAATACTTTATTGACTGAGCTATCTCCCTAGCTTCATCCACACTTAGACTTCTGAAAATATTTTCTGGTTACTTCTGTCATAAGAACGATTGAATTTTGGTAATAAAAATGACCAGTGTAATATTTCAGCTTTCTTCCAAAGTACACAGTCTTTGCCAGATGGGGATTGCTTCAGTCTGAGAAGCCTGCCATAGGTGTGGGGGCTGCTGGTTTTAATTCTCTGCCCCCTGGTGCTTCTCCTCTGTACAATGCCATACAGTGTGAGGGGTTCCAGAAGAAGGGAAGAGAGGCAAGGGACTGGAAAGAAAGACTTCCTAGACAGTCCTCTGTGACCTCCCTGGGAGGGGCAGATGCTCCATGGTGACTCTCCACAGGCACCTTCAGGTTCCCCTCAGGGATCAGTGACTGTAGCTCGCATGTCATTCTCTGGCTGCATCCCCAGTCCATCTCTATCTAGACCCTTTTAGAGGTTGAGGTCTCTTTCACTGTATCTCTTCCATAAGGGTCACTTGTACAACTGCTGGAGTAGTGAATGAAATCCAGTGTGTATACACACTCTTCCTGGTGCATGTCGGTTGCATAAGTTCGTGAGTGGTATCCTGGGCACCATCTCTCCGGGACATTCCACAAATGCTTTATAACCCTTATCATGTGCTGTCCTGTCATTTGCTCTCCTATCCATAGACTTAAAGGGACTCCATATACCATTTGCAAGGTTGCAAAGCTAGAGAGTGCCTAGGCATGCAATATCTGGCTCTTTTTGGACATGGGTTTTGTGGTTCTCACTCCAGAAATCCTGGTGACTCCTCGGATTCCAGCGTCCATTCTGTCTTCTCAGGGTTTGTTTGTTTTGCTCTTGCCTCTCTGTTTTTTGAGACATGGTCTTCCTATGAAGTACAGGTTGGCCTTGAACTTTCAATCCTGCTGCTTCTGTCTCCCAAGGGCTGGGATTACAGTGTGCACCACTGCACCTGGCTTCTCAGGTTCTTGGATGTCAGGTGTGCTGTGTGTCTGTGGGAAAGCTCTCTTGGACATTTCACTTGCTCACACTTGTGTGGAAATTGGATAGACATGTGTCCTTTACTCCAGGGACGTTGGTTTGTATTTGTACTCGTGAACTCAATCTGAAAGTCAAGGAAATTCCTCTCAATAATGCAGATGGAGTGTGCATTTTCCTTCCAGAGGAATGGCAGTGTTCCGTTCACATGTGGAGGTCTGGGCTTCCACATCACCTCTGAAGTGCAGGAGGTGGTCATTGAGCCATAAACCCACACCTGTCTTTGGTTTTCAGTGGTCCAAGACAATGGGTTTGAGTTGCTGAAGCTCTGTTCTGCTCAGGGCCTTGGATGATTGCTAGTGCAACCTACTTGGCTTGGCAATCTCTGTAAAGTGGTCTGGAAGAATATGGCCTCCTTATCTTCTTCACGTGAGACAGTGGGCTAAGGAAATCCACCTTGGAAAGTGACCAGGATAAGGAAAACCACGGAAGGAAATAAACCCACTGGAACATTAGCTCTAATTTGTTTCAGTAAACTATCAGTTAATGAGATCCCCATGTAAAAGTGGAGTTCTGAAGTATGTCATATGAAATGTGCATGTAGAATGCTGTAAAATCCCTCATTAGGACTGGCACGATGGCACGGTAGATAAAGAGCATACCGTACAATGCTGAGTGCCTGAGTTTGACTCCTCAGAAGCCACGGAAAAGCTGAAAGCAGTGGTGGACTTTCATAATGTCTGCACTCCTAAAGCAAGAAGGGGGAGGGAGCAGGAGAATTTCCCAGAAGAAGCTTGTGAATGGAGCAGTGAACAATAATGAGAGACCCTATTTCAAAACGTTGTCCACAACAACACTCCCCCATTTGAAACAAACCTAAAACTAACACATACACAAACCTACCAACAACAACAACAGCAAATGAGGTGGAAATCAAGGACCAACCTGAAAATTGTTTTCTGCTCTGCACTCCCCTGTCCCCTCCACAGTAAATAAGCCAAAAATAAATAGTTTAACAAGCTCACTGATGTTAGCTTTATGTCTATCAAACCTCAGACTTGGCTCCAGGTTGATCATTTGGAAATCTGATTTTCATTTGTTTGTGTTGCTTGGGACAAAGTGAAATTGAACCTTAGACTGTAAAATGGCCAGTTTCTGGTATGTAGACAGCCACTCAGCCAATGGAGACACATTCCTAACCCTTCTATACTTTGCTGGGCTGATCTTGTCAGGAGAATGCATTGAAAATTCATGTTTTTTTTTTCTGCCCTATAAAATAAGTGGGACCTAGTGAGAAGACCAGAGGCCAGTCCTGTTTGGGAGTCCATGGAGGATTATCATAATAATCAGGAAAAGACATTCCTTGCTTTTTGTGTCTCAGCTTTGTCCCTAAGACATTACAAATAACGAAGTCTGCCCTGAGAGGTTTTGCATGGTCGTTGGACCAGGCATGTGGAGCTCCCTGGGGAGAGGGCTGCTCAGTGAGGTAGTATCCTTACTCCTTTTAACGTCAATTATGCTCTGAAATACGATGGCAGAATCCAGGATCCCAGGACTTATGATTGAGCTGACAGCTCATCAATTCGGTGGAATTTAGAATTCTTCTCGACAGCGAACCAACATTTGCTTTGGCTCTGTGAGGTAAACCATACAATTATGGCCAGAAACATGATAGTAAATCTACTGTAACAACCTTCTTTCCACCACATATCTTTTCTGGTATTTATTTGCATTTGCAGCTTACAACATCCGGTAGCACCCAGCGACACCCTGAGTGCAGGAAGCCACTTAACTCTGATCTGTTTTCATTTTTCCATTGTGCCTGTCCCAAAGCGTTTCCTTTCTTCTTTTCTGTTTTGGGAATTTTAAAAAGGAGACAAACAGTTAAAAGTTTGGAAAGTCTACGCGTGCTGCTTTCTCTGCACCTTGAGGACTAGCAAAATCTTTAATACGAGACTTTATTTGTACAAAGCAAAACTTCAAAACCACTCAAAAGCTTTTCTTATTAACTGCTGTCAGTCCTGTGATTTACAGAGGCAATAAAGAACTAGAGGGAGCACATTTATCAAGAGTTCCACACACCAGAAGCCATTTTGTCCAGTGGTAAAGGCAAGTGATAAAATGAATTCTTTTGTTCTGAAGCAAGACGCATTCCCTGATCCCTGTTCTCTGAACTTGGGCAGACCAGGCATCACTGGTGGCAGCTTGGCACCACCTCATCCACCCCTCATGGTAAACTGTGAACGTGACATCTCTGGTGACATGCCTGGAATGCTTGTCTGCTGACAGCGTTATCTATTCACCTTTGATTAATAATATTTAATGGTCAACATAGCTGTAGCATTAATTCTTGCTTTACTCTGAATAACATGCATGTGCTTTCGTGTTGCAAGAGTGGATGAGTGTATTAAATACTGTGGACTTTTTTTTGCTTCAGTTTTGCTTAGTAAAGATCATAACACTTGGATTTAGAATCTTTCTTTTCTGGTGACATAGTGTATCTTATCTAAACTTGGATGCTGAAAAGCAACACTAGCTTCAGCAGAATGCATTTTGTATTTGGTTTTGATTTTGTGTTTTGTGTTCTAAGCAGCCAGGTATGACACCCAGAGATGCTTTTAAAGCTGACACTGAGCTCTGATTACACATTTGTGCAGTTTTGAAATGAATTAGTCAGGCGTTGAGCTAAGCTGGACATAAAGGCTACAATAGTTTTGCTGTTTGGGAGACTTAACAAATGGGGCCTTTCTGAATATTCTATAATTGAGTACATCCATCACGCAATAGTATTTATGAAGCACCCACCTGCACATGACAACGTGGTGAACACAAAGAGAACTGGGGAAAATGTCAATGATTTGGAACCAGAGACAGTGGTGGAGAGTTGATGCTCATGGGAAAATGAACAGAAATGTTGAACTGCGAATGCTATCCCGAATGGAGACAGGTAGGCAGTACATTCAGTCTCAAGGAGGGACACGAGTGAACTCTCTTGATATTTGCCAATTCTGTGGTAATCAGCTACGCTCCTTCATTGGTGTATTAATAAAAAAAAAAAAAACAAGATGTTCCAGTAGGAAGGCAGAGTCTATGAAAAATCCAGGAAGGAGAATTCAGGTCAGGTACCTTTGTGACTCATTGGCCATTCTTATGAGCTTTTAGCAGAGGCAGGACTTTGGAATGGTGTTCTGTGGGGCTTTCATTTGCCCATCCACCCTTTGCAATGTATAATTTAGCGGTTAAAGTTATTCTCTTGCTTCTGTCACTATCAGTTGCTTTTCACAGGAAGGGGAAATAGGTCCTTCTGTCAGTAATTTGGCAAAAGTGCTGAAAAGCCCATTATCCCTGTTGGAGAGAAAGCAAACCACCCCCGGTATGCGAAGACTTGGCAGGCTTCGGAATGAGGAGCCCAAGCAAACAGCTAGGGTTTATTCTCTGAGAGCAGCGACCCTTCGAGATTCTTCCGGAACTCACCTTGGATTTTCTCAGAGTGTGTATGTTCCCTGTCTTCTTCTCTGACTTTTAAAGATATTTGTTGCTATAGAAAATAGGGATGGAGAAGTAAAAAGCACAACAAAACAAAGCAACTTATTTAAATAAAGTCTTTTATGTATTCTGAGAAAGGATTCTGTTTGTCCAGAGGATGGTGGGAAGTGTGTGTGTGTGTGTGTGTGTGTGTGTGTGTGTGTGTGTGTGTGTGTGTGTTTTCCTCAGGAGACAGAGCCTCACTGTGCTGTCCCTGGGCTCAAGTGATCCTTCTGCCTCAGCCTCCCTAATAGCTGGGACTACATGCTCAGGCCCAGTGTTCAGCTCAGATGGTGAGGGTTAAACACTATGTTTTATGATGTTCTTCTCATAGTATTTACTTAACCAAAATGAGCAGGTAGCTGGTGGGTAGCAGAGGCAGTGTTGTTAACAACAAGGACACCCAGAAACCCAAGATTGGGGCTCATTGGGCTATCTGGCCATTGTTTGAGAAATCTTATCATGACCAGTTGTTGTTTTAAGTTCATACTTTACTGTTGAGAAAAAAACCTTTTTTTTTTTAAAAAAAAATAGAGGCTCACTTCTTTTCCTATGACTTAGAAAGGAGTTCCATTTTATTTCTGACACTTATTGTACTGTAAAATCTCTAGCCTCTGATATTTAAGGTGGAAACTTTTAACTTTCTCTCTTAAATACACACACACACACACACACACACACACACACACACACACACACACACACACCCCTCAGAACTCTTGGGGGCCTTTTAGTACTATAGCCTCTCAAATAATCCTAAGGCTTTGAAAAATGAAATACTTTATTTTATGAAGCAGTTTTGGGGTCAATTTTCCCCCCTAAAATGTATGCTTTTATGTTGAGTAGTTTAAAGACCAGCTGTTAACTGAAACCAACCGTCAACCAAGTTGCATAGAGTTGTGTTTCCTATTAGTCTTGTATCTTTCCTATTAGTCATTTATGAAAGGATACAGAACATCTAACAGAGCTCCAAACAAAAATTTAAAAAACAGATGTGCAAACCATACTGGCTTAACATTTACTGTATTTTTTTAAATTAAAAAAGCTCAGGAATTATTAGTGGATTATAAAATAAAGTTTGTTTTGCTAACTTATCACAGAATTGTTAGTAGTAGCTTGTAGTCGAAAATGGATGTTTTACTAGAATTTCAGAGAATAAAGAAAAGGAGTTTAAGCCTATGACTGGGAACACTGAGGGAGAAACGGTGACATTTTCAATAGTTGGGCACGTATGAGCCTCTAAAGGTGTGTTTATTATGTTGTCATGGTGAGCAGTGAATTAAAAAAAACTAACAAGACTGGTCCTTGGGTAGTTGTGACTTATTGGTAGTTATCTTTACAAGAGTTCCAGGCTGACTTAAGTAAAGATCTTCAGGGAACAAACCCCACAAACTTTATTTTTCAAATAAATTCAGCTAAGAGCCTACAGGCTTCGGTGACACCACACTGAATTATTATTAATGGGCACTGCCGTGGGAGTGAAGCTCGCTGCCGTTTAACAACAGCCCCTTCCTCTGGAATTCCAGGAAAGTGGTAGGAAAATGAGAGGCAGATTAATGTGCCGCTGCTGAATTAAATGTGCTGGTGGACGGGACAATGTTTTTATCATGACTCGTGTAAGGGAGCGTAGAGAAGGACCATTACTTGGAGTCAGGTCGCATGAATTGGTGAAGTTTTTCAAGAGGCATTTTATTTTATTTTATTTTTGGCAAGTAAGGGCCCTGCTTCTGGCCAGTGAAAGGTTTGTTAAACCAACTGCTTTTATCTTGGATGCTCCGTTTCCACCCTTCTCTCAAGAGCCATGTGTGGTATTTTTGAAGACAGAGATATGATCCTTTCAATGGCCTTCCTTGTTGACATTGAATCCATTTTCAAAACCAAACATCGGACACAACCTTGATCATTAACATAGCACTTTGAAACTTTAGTGATGAGTAGTTCTGCTTTGAAGTTCATTTGTTATGATTATAGATGCTGTTTTCATTTTTAATGATCTGTAAGTCAAAATCTCTCAAGTTCATATCTGGTTATGTTCCCTCCCCTGTCCCTGTCCCCTGTCCCCGTCCCCTGTTCCCTGTCCTCTGTCCCCTGCCCCTGTCCCCTTTTCCCTGCCCTCTTTACCCTGTCCCCTGCCCCCTGCCCCCTGTCTCCTGTGCTTCATCTTCCAACCACACAAGGCTGCTAGCTCAGGGTGTCTGTGTGACATGCACAGCATTCACCCCCCCCCCACAAGGTCCACATCCACTTCAGAGAGTAGCTCCGAGTCTCTGCATCTTATCCTGTGGTTTAAACTTCTCCTTTCTTCCTCTCCCATGGCAGCCTCTGTGCTCTTTCTTATTTGTGACTCTGCTTCCTCTCCTTCCAGGCATGGTGGGCCCTGGAATTTAGGGGCAGTGTGATTGCTGTCTTCCTACCCTGCATGAGGTCTGGCATTTCACCTAACATGGGTTTGAATGGTAGATAAGTCTTTAGTGATGGAATTCAACGGTAGGTAGCTCTTGAGCCTTTAGAACAAAGCTTCTCAGACTGTGGGAGGCTGCCCCCTCCAGGATCACACAATCGAATGTGGGGGTGGCCATGAAAGTTTGACAATGGTTGAAGGTTTCTGAACATATAATGTCCAAAAGTTAATTAAAAATCAAACCCAGGGGCCGGAGAGAGGGCTCAGTGGGTAAAGTGCTTACCACCCAAGTTGGGAACCCCAGCATCCATGCCTATAATCCCAGCACTAGGGAGGCGTAGGCAGGAGGATCCCCAGGGCTCATGGCTAGCTTGTCTAGCTGAATCAGTGAACTCCAGGTTAAGTGAGACCCTGTCTCAAAGAAAGAGATGGAGAATGACTGAAGAAGGCACCTGACGTTGACCTTTGGCTTCTGAAAACACACGTGTGAACACAGCCCGCATACATGCACCCAAATCTACACTGAGTTTGAGGTATTTCCGGCAGCCCTTGCTGCATCTTGGTTCTGAGCACCTCCATGCTCATGTCTCAATGCAACTCCAAAGAATGCCGCCGAACACCTCAGCTCAGGTTCGAGACCATCCAAAGTTTCCTGCTCTTATAGAAACATAGTGACTTAATTATGGGAAACAAAGACTTAATATTTTCCCACTGTCATTCCTCAGCATGTGTCAAATTAGCATATCATTGAATTTGGCACTGTGTTAGACAAAATAAGCACATCTATCTCATTAGTAATCACATTTCCTTTCATCTTTAATGAATGGCAAAATTATAGGCATACTAAAGAATTGTTTTGAAATAAATTTGTGATTTATTATCAATAAATGTTTGATTTGTACATCTATTTTACATACCTACTTTCCAGGGTTATGTAAGTTTCTTGGGTGAAAAGGGGATGTAAGGAGAAAAAGCAGCTCTACCATAAACCCTGAGACTGACAAGGATCCCGGAAACTATTGATCGGCAATTTAATGGCATTTCTAGAGGGTACAGTTTAGTTCTATGACAGGTGTCACCACAGGTGAGGTGGGTGAAGCTCCTGCTGAGGTGGGTCCATCTCTCTTGTTCAGGTACTGGCAGCAGGTGTTTTGGACATTAAAAAAATTCTTACTGCATTTTGAACTTTGTACATTCCCCCCACCCTCCCCCAGTTTTTAAAAAATATTTTATGTATTCATTTTCAAGCAGAGAGATAGATAGATAGATAGATAGAGAGAGAGAGAGAGAGAGAGAGAGAGAGAGCGCACTAGGGCTTATGTGGGTACTGGGGAATTGAACCCAGATCCTTAGGCACTGGAGGCAAGCACCTTAACTGCTGAGTCATCTCTCCAGCCCGCCACCCCCCAATCAATCCTTAGTTTTCCAGCACATTCTTAAATCTTCAGGGCCATTTGACACCATCAGGTCATCAGGATGAAGTCTGTTGCTGGACCCTCCTATGTGTCAGCTTTTAGTCACCTGGCAATGTGGGGAATTTCATTCTGACCCCTAATGGAAAGCAGGGGAGAGGGTAAGATGCTTCTTCCCATGGCAGTTTCTCCATTGTCAAAGCCAACTGTTCAGAAATGCTCGATTTTTAAGCTTGAATGTAACTACTCCCGTCTAGCATGAGAACTCAGCTCTCCACCGATGAACACCAATCAAAGCCAGCCACTCCATTGGCTGGCCAGTGACCAATCCAGTGTTCTTTCTCCAGATTCTGACAGTAGGCAGTGAAGGAAGTAAGTCAGATGGCAGCTAAGTTGAAGTAAGTGGAAGCTGACCAGCTGACCAAAGAACCTGGAGATAGACGGAGAAGGCTGTGCCAGCCCCCACAGGTGGGCATGCTCCTAGGGTCAGAAGTTTGATGATGCTGTACTGATCTGGGCACTGAAGAGGAAATGTCAGCAGGTCCTTGGAAGTGGTTTGTGATCTCATGAGGTGACACTCATTCAAGTCATGGGATGTGGTAGGAGACTGCTGGAATTTAGATCTCCTCTCTGGCACCTCTTACCATGGGACATTGGGCAGGTTACTCACTCTCTGAGCCTTAGTTTCCTCCTATGTGACATCTACTTACCAGTGTTAAAGAATCTGCCATGTTACTGTTGTGAACAGCATTTCTCTTGAAAGGACAGCTTGCAAAGAGTAAGCCAATACTCTTACTAAAAAATAGCTGTGCAAGGTTTAAGGTCTGAGAAATTATGCAGGCTTTATTTCTGAGGCAAAAGTAGAATTCTGGACCTTCTGGTTTCAAACCCTGCTATTTCTAGCTGCTGACACAAATTATACAAACTTCTCGTGCTTGGTTTTTCTCACTTATGAAATGAAGACTACAGTGGTAGCCACCACATAGAATTTCTATGAAGAGTCAATGAGTTAATGAATATTAGATATTTAGGCAAGAAGTTGTATAGAAAAAAATTTCAAGAACAATAATTATTCCTTCTGTGACTTTACCATGCCTTTGGGTTCTCATTAGAACACATTCTTTATAGAAACTATAAAGATCCGAAAACATATCAAGGTTTGGTGCTTCTTGTCTGTAATCTTAGCACTTTATTTGGGAGGCTGAAGTAGGAGGACTGCTGTGAGTTTGAGGTCAGCATGTGCTACATGGTAATTCTAGGTAAACCTGGCTAAGCTAGAGTAAGACCCCACAGAAAGAAAGAAAGAAAGAAAGAGAGAGAGAGAAAGAGAGAGAAAGAAAAAGAGAGAGAGAACAAGCAAGCAAGCAAGAAAGAAAGAAAGAAAGAAAGAAGACTCAGAAATACTGAGATGAATTTTGCTTCTTTTTCTTCAGAGGGATCATAGTCCAGGGCCATTTCTTCTTTTTTATTTAGTTTCATCTTTTTTTTTTTTTTGAGGAAGCATCTCACTCTAGCAAGGCTAGAACTCTGTGGTTCAGTCCAGCTGGCTTCAAACTCAGTGGTTCTCAGCCTTCACAGTGCTAAGTTAAAGGTGTGAGCTATCACACTAAGGTTTTACAATGTTTATTTCCTTATATGTGTGTGTGTGTGTGTGTGTGTGTGTGTGTGTGTGAGACAAGGCCTCTTGCCTCTGCAAGTGAATGCCAGACCCTTGTTCTACATTTTGTACTTAGTTTTGCCTGGATGGCTGGGGAATTGAACCTGGGAAGACAGGCTTTGCAAGCATCTTTAACCACTGAACCATCTTCCCTGCCTCCCCATTAAAAAAATTGTGTGATGGTTAAATTCTGTTTGTTAACTTGATGGGATTTAGAATCACCATGAGAACAAGTCCTTGGGAATGTTTGTGAGGCATTTCTAGAATAGGTCACTTGAGGTGGTAGACCCACCCTAACTGTGGACAGTATTGCTCCATGGGCTGGGCTCCCAGACTCAAAGGGAGAAAGCAAGCTGAGAAGTAGCATTTATCTCTCTCTCTCTGCTTCCTGATGGAAGATTGAATGTGACCAGTTCCTTCAAGTTCCAGTTGTCTTGTCTTCCCCACCAGGATGGACTATAACCTTGAACTATAGGCCAAAACAAACCTTTTCTTCTTTAAGTTATTTCTGGTCAGACATTGGTCACAGCAATGAGGAAGTAACTAATACAGAAATTTACTACCAAGAAGTAGGTTTGTTGCTGTGATAAGCCTGACCATGTGGTTCATAGGCCTTTGCAATTGGTTTGTGGGAGAAATGTATGAGTTGAGAGCTTTATGCTAGAAAACTCCAAGAATACTGAAGGCAGAGCTCAGTGGGCCATTCTTGTGGGAGCTTGGAAGATAAAAATGCTGAGAGGAACTTGGACAGGGGAGGCCTGGCTCATAAGGTTTCAAAGGGAAACAAGGAGTCTATCAGGACCTGGGTTAGAGGCAGTTCATATTATATGCTGTCAAAGAAACTGGTTGCATTCTGCCCATGTCCTGAGAATTATGCTGAACTCAAAAGTAATGGGGGGGGGCTGGAGAGATGGCTTAGCTGTTAAAACATTTGTCTTCAAAGCAGAAGGACCCAAGTTCAATTCCCCAGTACCCACGTAAAGCCAGATGCGAAAGGTGGTGCGTGTGACTGGAGTTTGTTTGCAGTGGCTGGTGATCCTGGCATGCCTGTTTTTTCTCTCTCTGCCTTTCTTTCTTTCTTTCTTTCTTTCTTTCTTTCTTTCTTTCTTTCTTTCTTTCTTTCTTTCTTTCTTTCTTTCTTTCTTTCTTTCTTTCTTTCGTTCTTCTTTCTCTTTTTTTTTCTTTCTCTCTCTTTTCTTTCTTTCATCTTCTTTCTCTCAATTAAATTAAATTAAATTAAAGTAATGGGATAATTTGTTTGGTGGAAGAAATCTCAAGACAGGATAGCGTTCAGGCTGATGCTGAGAAACAGAAATAACTGTTAAGGAGACCAGAATTATTGAAGAGAAACTTCCCATGCTGCTATGGGCCTAGGAAAGGTGTTCTGGGTAAAACCCCACTCATTGGAGGCTCCATTTTGTAAAATTTCAAATTCACCTGAAGGAAGAAAGCCTAAACTGAGGGGTTCCCTTCTTAAACACAAGTTCCTACGGAGATGTTTCACCTAGGTCTGCTGGAGAGCATGCAGAGGCCTCGGCAGCTTTAGTCCAAGCTGCCCAGGCTTTATCCCAGACCAGCAGCAGAACATTGTCCTGGTTTTGGAGGCATGAATGATGCAATATTGAGGGTCATGGAGTATTTTACAATGGCTCCTGGGAGCTGCTGAGGCCAGGTAATGTATGGCAGGGCTGGAGGCCCTGAGATGTCACTACATGAAGCTATGAAAGCAAACCCTAAGCTGCAATGGAAACTCCAGGATGCTGGAGATGCCAGAATCATGGGATGTCTACCAAGGAAATTTGGATTCAGAGTGGAGTTGCTATAAGGGGGTTGGGGTATGGGTGCTGTAAGCGGCATATCTGGAGGGGTGGGCTACCCAAGCTCTTTGAAACCCAGACCGTTTCATCATGAGTCCCAGATACCAGACATGCAACTGCAAGATCTTTTCTTGCTCTACTCCATTCCTCCATTTTGGGTTGGGAGTGTTTATTCTGTGCCATTATATGTTGGAAATACTTAACTTGTTTTTTGATATAGGAACTCACAGTTAAGAGATTGCCTGTATTCATGAACTCACAATGACTATCTTTACCCTTATAAGCCAGGAGAAGATTTGGATCTGAGTGTTGCAGTTACCTTGTGTTTCTGGGATAAAACACCCCACCAAAAGCAGCTGAAGGAAGGAAAGGCTTTATTTTGGCTTACAGTCTCAAGTGGAAGCTTCATGATGGCAGGGGAAAGATGGTAGAGCAGAGGCTGGAACATCACCTCCTGCTGCAGCTGGTGGGAAATAGCAGCAAGACAGTGAGCTGAGCTCTGGCAAGGGGGAGCTGGTTATAATCTGCAAAGCTTGTCACCAGCAACACGCCTCCTCCAGCAAGGCTACACCTCCCAAATATCCATCAGCTGGGGACTAAGTATTCAGAACACATGAATGATTGGGGGACTTTTGATCCAAACCATCACACTAAGTATGTGCCCAAAAGTCTTGCTCATTTTGCTAAATGAGAGAAACTTTAATAAGGTTAAAATTATAATAAGAATGGTAAAGAAAGAACATTTGAAAGTAATGATGATATGACACAACTAATTCCAGTTAATTAAATGAATTATGAAGTAAAAATTGTTGCATTTAAATTTACCAACTTTCATCTGGCTGGTTAGCTCAGTTGGTTAGAACGTGGTGCTAATAATAAATTTACCAACTTTCTTTTTCTTCCTTAATTTGTGACAAATTTACATTGGCTTACCATTAAGAAACTACCAAATTCTTCTCTTCAGTTATTTGAATTTTCTGACAAAACAAATTAAATTCCAGTGAGTAACTTTAGAACTGCGCATTATAATTAACTATAGAGATTAGTCTGTAGAAAATATTATGTTTCCATTTGTTAAAAATAATACATAAGAACTACAAATGTTCTTACTTTATGGTCAAATACCATAAAGTCTCGTAGCTTCTCAAAATCTGGTGGTAACCCCCTTTAATTTTCCTCATGATCTTATTAAAGCTTAGAAAAGGTTAATCAGGTATCCACTGATCTCAGTGGAAGATTTTATATATATATATATACATATACATATATATATATATAATATTAGAGAATGTCCTCATAGGGTATGAAGGTAACGCCACAAGGGGGTACTATAATTTTATCAAATTTGTCCTGGAAAGTTGGCTCAGAAGGTAAAATGATTAGAGCCTGCAGAGTTAATTTTAATATGCTAATACATCACAGCAAGCTGGGAACTTAAATAAAATGATACAATTAATATACTTTTATGGGATGTAGAAAGACTTTGTAAGGTCACTTGTAGATTATATTAGAGCTGCATTTAGACTTACTGGGTTAAAATTCAGCATTCTTGAAAGAAAGCAGCCGGTGTCTAACACATGCATTTCAGTGACCTTTGAATGAAGAAGTGTGAATCTGGAATTGGGTAGATCTTGAGCTAGGCTCTTAAAATAAATTAACTCTCTAGTTTCCTCTCTACATCCAGCCAGGATCAAGCATTTAGATCTCAATTTCCTCAGGGTTGCAACATGGAAAATGGTATGCTAATCCCGGAAGGGATTTTTTGGAAGGCTATTTAATCACAGAAGACTTTTCCCTCTTACCATGCCTCTGAAAGTGATTCTATGATTTTGTTTGGTAATAAATCTGAGTAGCTTGGAGTCCTTCTTGGTTGGACAATTTTACTGTTTAAAATGAAACCCCTGAAAGTGAAAAAGAAAAAATTTAAAAACATAGCATCCTAGCATTTTAAGTGTTTACATGCTAATTTTAGCAAATGTTACTCATTTACTGAGCGGGGGAGCTGGGGGTGTTTGAAAGAAGTGTGTGATTTATTTGTGTGGATACCAACTAGGTGTTTACAGAACATAAGTAGACTATTAGGTATTGCATCTTCGGTACATACTTAAGTGGTAGAGAGGAGGTCAGACCAGTATAGGGATCACGCTAGAATTAACAGAGATAACAAGCATGTGAATTGCTTGATAGGGAATTGCGAACAGTATTGGGGCAACACACATTCTTAGGCTTGCTGGAGGCCTTCCTGACTAGACCATGCAGCTCCCAGTCCCACTGCAAAATGCAAGATTTGAAAATGGCCTGTGTCTCCTCCTCTCACCTATGTGAGAATTCAGTGGTTGAAAGTAGAGCTGTTTTTTAAAAATATATTTTAATTTATTTATTTGCAAGCAGAGAGAAATAGAAGAGACACAGATAGAATGGGCACACCAGGGCTTCAAGCCACTGCAAACAAACTCCAGATGTATGTTTCACTTTGTGTATCTGGCTTTACTTGGTTGCTGGGGAATCCAACCCAGGTCATGAGGCTTTGCAGGCAAGTGCCTTAATCGCTGAGCCTTCTCTCCAGCCCAGAGTTGTTCTTCTTGATGTTCATCAACTCCATAAAGTGAGCAAGCTGAGTTTCAAAAATTTTACTTTACACACAGAAGACTAAATTTTAAATAAAACTCAGGTACTTGTGCTTGCAAGGCATTAGCTTTACTGACTGAGCTATCTCCCTCACTCCAAGACAGTGGTTTTGAAAGAATCATTGGTGTCAGCTTTTATTGGTCAATTGTATTTGAAGACTTCTCATTCATGGCTTCCTGACTCCATTTTGTTAGGGGTTGACATAAGTGATTCCATGTTGATTCTGGTTTTTCAACTGTAAGTACCATGGTGGCAGGGATTCGGTCTGTTTGGCTCACTCTTATTTCCCCAGAGCCTAGTCAGTACTATAACGTCATATCAGTGAGGAGCCTGTCCCTCCTGGAAACAAGCCTTCCAGATGACAGAGTCCTACACCCAGAGGGCTATAAGCGGGAGAAATGACCACTGTCACATACCTAGTTACATATTCACTGTTGTTTTTCAAAAGTTTTCAGATGTCTTGTGGTGGTTAAGTTTTGTTGTTAACTTGACCTGTTTAGTAATCTTGGGTGGGTCTCTGAGGTTGTTTACAGGAAGTTGGCCCTCTCAGTGAGGGGCAGGATGTAAGGAGGCTCAGGGGAGCTAGAAAGGGGAACATTTCTTCTTGGGAGGGCAGTGCAGGAAGGAAATTCCAGAGACTCAATGAGTCAACAAGTCTGGGGTAGGTTTGGAGGTCCATTCCAGCAGTGCATGGCTGACTAGGACAAGCCTCCTTACATTCTGCCCCTCAGCTGATGGCAGTTTTGGAATTGGAACCTTATTGGAGGTATGTTGTTAGGGGCAGGTTTATGGGGTTATAAATGGCTTCCCCTTGCCAGTTTTTGGCAACCTTCCTGCTACTGTTTGAAGTGCTGAGGCAGAGGTGATGTCCACCCTCTGCTCATTCTGTCATTTTCCCTACCATGATGGCGTTTCCCCTTGAGATTGTAAGCCAAAATAAACCTATTCCTCCAACAAGCTGCCTTTTGGTCAGGTTCTTTTCTGTGCAGCAATGAGAAAGATTTAGGTTGTCTAAAATGCTCCCTAACTAGCGAGTCCTGGGATCCTCCCATCTCTCCCTCCCCAGGGCTGGGATTACAGGTGTGCATCACTATGCCTAGCTCTTCCATGGCTGCTGGGGATCCGAATCTAAGGTCCCCATGCTTACACTGAACCATTTCCTCAGTCCTTCCTTGTTCTTTCCATGTGCAGTTTCTTGAGCCTGGAATCTACCAGTCCCAATCTGGCACCAAAGACCTGGAGGATTGCTGGAGAGCCTCTGGTCTTTTCAGCCCACATTGGAAGGCTGAGGAAAAGTCAGTTCTGGTGTCACGATGGATAGTCGAAACAGGATAGGCACATGTATGATGAGTAGTGAGGGCAGCCAGGTGGAAAAAGGCTGTGTTCTCAGATAGCTTTAAAAAAAACAACATTTTATTTATTTTCAAGGGGGGCAGGGAGGTAGAGAGAGAGAACATGGGCAAACGGGGCCTCTTGCCACTGCAAACAAACTCCAGATGCACTCGCCACTTTGTGCACCTGGCTTTGTGTGGATACTGGGGAACTGAACCTGAGCCATCAGGCTTTGCAAGCAAGTGCCTCTAACCACTGAGACACCTCTCTAGTCCACAGCTTCTTAATATATAGTCCACTATCAGAAAGGATGCCCACTCTGGAGGAAGGACTTCCTCCCTCAGCTAATCAATCTCTCCTGGAAACAACCTCAGAGACCTACCAAGAGGCATGCATGTCTCTCGATTCCCAATCGGATCAAATTGACAACAGAATATAACCATCACAAAGGATGCTGGATAAGGTTAAACAAGGTCTCACTCTGTAGCCCAGGCTGGCATTTAAACTTGTGATCTTTCTGCCATCACACCCAGCTTCTAATTCGAGGTGCTGTATTGACAGAGAACATGCAAAGATGGGAGGAGAGGTGGAAAAGAAAGATGGTTAAAACACGACAAAGGCAAACACACTGTCTTTTCTGTTAGAACTCGTTCTCTTGCCTCTCTGGAACTGGGTCTACAAATGAAAGATTTCCCTTTGCATTTCCATGGAGTCCCGATCATCATGGGCTATTCCCAATTATCTGTGTGGAACCTTAATGCGTGGAAATAGCAGTGTGTATCGGAAGCAGGAAAGTCATAAGAATAAAGAAAATACTTCAAATAATTCTCCATTTCTACTTAGCAAGATCTGATACAGAACAGAAATAATTAGAGTGATAAAGTCTAACTGGAGCTCACATATTTGACTAAAAGCCAAGAGCAACAGAATCAGGATATTTATGTTCATGTTTAAATTACTCAAGTGCTTAATTGTATAATTTCAGTTTCAATTACCAAATGCCCTTACTTTTAAAATTAGTCCTTTGAGTATTAGCTGCATGATGTTGTTATTAAAGTTGAAAATCTGCTATTATGGCTTAGAGGATTATTGCAAGGTTGTTGGCATATGTCTTGTTTAATAAATAAGTTTAATTGTGCGTGTAATCTGGTAATTGAGTAATGATGAATTATATTTTCATAGAAATGTAGAAAAACTTTGTTTTTCTTAGGGTAAAACCAAATTACTTTTTAGGGATTTATTTTTTTTCAGAGAAAAATATTACTAAATATCCAAGCTATTTCTCTTGTACTATAGACACTCCTGTGCATAGTGAGACTTTTAATGAAAATCTTACATGAAATATTCCCCACAAAAGAGGTGGAGAGCAGGGGAATAACAGTCCAATTAACAAGGCAGTGGAGTTTATATATCTAATGCATTCTCAGTTTGTATTTCTCCTGGAATATTGAGAGTTTGACAGAAGAGCCTGTACAGTAGATTAGGGCATTTTAACTCCATGAGGCGCTTTCCCATTTGATTATGAACTCAACAGCTGCTATTAATGTTAATGAACTTCAGCACTCAAGACAGTCCCTTGAGCGCATCCTGAATTATCTTGCGCAAGCCTTCCGATGGGCACGATGCTGCTCGTGCTTCCATTAGCACTCCGTGTCTCTATCGAATTCTAGCAGGGGTGCCAATTGTCGACCCATGTCTCAGAAGAAACTGGAATTTTAAAATTCAAGTATATTTTCTTCTGAAAAATAATATTGGCGTGATTGTTATACTCTAATTAATTCATTTATGTGTGGTGTGTGTATGGTGCATAAATGTGTGTGCCCCATGTGCACTGTGCAAAGGTCAGAGAAGATGAATGTCCTCTTGTATTGGTCTTCTCCTTTACAGGCCTGAGATGGAGTCCCTCACTGAAACAGGAGCTACCATTTTTTCTTTTTCTTTTTTGCTGGCTTGACTGGCTGACTAGCAAACTTCAGTTATTCTCTTGTCTCTGCCCCTTTTGGCATTGGCATTTCAGAAATGAGTCACTACACCTAGCTTTTTATGTGGGCACTGGGGATTGAACTCAAGTCCTCAGGCTTGGGTATTAAGTGCTCTTACCCACTGAGCCATCCCCCCATTCCCCCAGTTCCTCAAGTATATTTTCATTTCTAAATGATATTGGCCTCTAAGCTGATTTGGACGTGGAATTTTTGCATCCAGAAGGATTGCTGGGGATGGGGAGCTGGTTCAGTGGGTAAGAGGACTTGCCGCCCAAGCATAAGGACTTGAGCTTGATCCCCAGCACCTATGTTAAAAATATTTCTTGTCCTTTAACTTCCTTTGGTGGGTGAAGACACAGGGACTCGATCACATAGTGACTGACTGATAAAGGACCCAAATAGAAGATTTGTGCCTGTGTGATCCATGAACTCTGGAAAGTCATGCTTGAAGCCACAGACTATACATTCTTCCTCACCCTTGGGGCCAGAGAAGTTTATGGAGCTCAAAATTTCTGGAATGTTAGGTCTCCTTAGCTTTGTTAAGATGGGGAGATGGCTCCGTGGGTGCAGAGCTTGCTGCACTAGCATGAGGGCCTGAGCTTGGATCCTAACATCCACATCACATGCCAGGCATAGTGGTGTGCACCTGCTATCCAGTTGCTGTGCACCTGCTATCCAGCTGCTGTGGAGGCGGAGATGGGAGGATCCTTAGGACTTGCTGGCTGGCTGCTCTCACCAAACCAGTGACTTCCAGGTTCAGTGAGAGACTCTTTGTGGAAAAACAAGGTGGAAAGCAATCAAAGAAGACACCCAACATGAGGAAAAGACCTGACGTTGACCTCCGGCCTCTGTGTGCACATGTGCATTCACACACGCGTGCTCACCACATACACATGCAAAAGAGATCAACAGAGACAGGTAAGGAGTAAATGAGCACATGTGCACATGCACATCCACACACGCGTGTTCACCACATACACGTGCAAAGAAACCAACAAAGAGACAGGTAAGGAATAAATGAGCACATAGAGAATGCAAACAAGAATAGCCGTTCCAACCTCCAGGCTGACAAGCAGCTGGCAAAGTGGTAATTAATTTGGAAGACCAAAGCTGAACCTAGTCAAGCGTTGAAGGAACAGGCATGAGAGGCAGCCAGGGCCTCTGTGAGGTTGGAGCCAAGGGCAGAGGGTGGGGTGTTGAATGCTCTTAAAAGAAACAGTTAGAAACTCTTCTCCCCAAGGTGTCCTTTGGGTGACTCCTGCTCCACCTTGTCATGACAGGGGAGTTTCTCTCATGAGTGAAACAGTCTGCAATTCCAGGCACAGGGGAGCATAGGTGAATGAAGGTGCTAAACTGAATATGGACTTGAAGATCAGTCCTGAATTCGGAGGAGGGGAAGCACCCGCCTCGGCCTCAGCTTCCAGAAAGCCCTCAGCAGGATTTGAGCTCCTAGCTGGAGATTGGAGAATGCTTCTATGGGAAGATGGACCCAAACTAAAGCTCTATAAATATTATTTCAGTCTCTCAGTCAGAAGGTAAGCACTTCATCTGACCTTTGAGGTCAGCAAGTATTTCACACATGTAGGCCTATCAGCTGTTTGTTTCTTATCTCACTTTGGCACCTGAATAGATGGTTGAGACGGATGTGCAAAATGAAAGAGAATAAAGCCATGGTTAAAAAGTACTCATGTATATAGTGATGCAAGATTTGGGGCTCATGAGGGGTCTCCCAAATTTATGAACTCCAATTTTGGGTCCTTATCCTATTTAACAAAGAATTGATAAAAATAAACTCAAGAAGGATGAATTATGAACTATTGAGTTTGTTTAGGGAGGAATCATAAATTGTGAGGTCTAGGAAGAGGCTGGAGTAGTACCACGAGCACGTGGAACATGATAGGATCTATGTAGAGAGATTTAGAAGAAACACATGCTCAGTGGAAGGCACAGAATCCATCTTGAGCCGCCTAATGGAAGGAAGTTAAGAGTAAGTGGTGATGGTTTAAGAATCAGAGAAGCTTGGAATTCTATTCAGCTGAAAGGAAGAATGACATATCGAAATTTAGGGAAAAATGGTCTGACTTGGAGCAGATCCTACTAAGTGATCTCTCAAAAGAACAGAGCCAAACACCACATATTCTCCCTCATATGTGGTACTTAACCAGGCTAATCGTAATCTCTATGCAGACTAGTAGAAAGAAGTGAGAGGTTATGAATGAGGGGTAAGGGATGTTTTAGCACGAGGCTAAACCAAATTGGGTTCAAAATCAAAATTTAAGCAGAGACTTAGAGGTCCAAATAATGGAATCTGACATAGTGTGCCTGACTAGCTTTGGTTTCTGTCAGAGATCAGTGGTAGTGTGAGTTCTTCTTGCTGGTGATGATGGAAAGGAGTTTTGAGTGAGGTAGAGTTCTCAGAATCTGTTCTGATTAGGGAGCTGCCAGACGTGACAATATCTTTGGTTTCTTTTGCCTTTTTTTTTTTTTTTTGCTTTAAAATTAGGTATGGTGGCACACACCTTTAATCCCAGCACTCGGGAGGCAGAGGTAGGAGGATCCCTGTGAGTTCAAGGCCACCCTGAGACTACATAGTGAATTCCAGGTCAGCCTGAGCTAGAGTGAGACCCTATCTCGGAAAACAATTTTTTAAAAAATTTATTTGAACATGTGTGTGAGTATGTATGTATGTATGTGTATGGGTGCACTGACATCTCTTGTCCCTATAAACAAATTTGAATGCCTGTCCAGCTTCATGGCTGCTGGGAATTGAACCCAACTGGCAGGCTTGTCAAACACCTTTACCTTTAACAAATGAGTCATTTCCCCACCCCCCTCATTTTGCTTTCTTTGCTCAAGTAAACGTGACTACACTTAATTGGGCTAAGGAAATTTCCTCTTAAAGTACTATGGAGGATTGGTTATAAAATGGTAGATCCTGATCTCTATTTTATTTTATATTTAATTTATTTGTGTGTATGTGTGTATGGGTGTGCCAGGGTCTCTTGCCACTGCACATGAACACTAGATATAATGAATATGCCACTTTTTGCGCCTACTATTATGTGGATGCTGAGGAATGGTCTGGCTTTATGTGAGTTGTGGGGAATCAAACTGAGGCTGACAGGCTTTGCAAGGAAGTACCTTTACCCATAGAGCCATCTCCCTGACGTATACCTGTCCTAACTGGGTATACGTGGGCAAAGGCTTGCTTCTCATCTGTACAACTCATCTTTCAGGACAGCCAGGAGGATTAATTGAACTAATCCATATGAAGAACTAAGTATCATGCCCAGTGTCTACAGGTGTTATGACACGCAGGAGGAGCCTCTATTTCTGTTCAAGTGAAAATAAGTCTAATTTCTGGAGGAATGTGGTTTTGAGGTCATGGCTTTGCCTAGGGGCTGTTGAGGCTTTCTCACCTTGCTTGGCCTGTTGTTGCATTCTTTTCATGGTATCAATACTTATTTTATTTTTTTGAGTCAAGGTCTCAGCTTGGATCTCATACCCAGGCTGGCCTAGAACTCACTATGTAACAGAAACTGCCCTTGAACTCCCAAGTGCTGAGATTACAGTCATGCTCCACCATTCCCAGCCCCTATAACAGTATTTTATAGTAAATAATAGATGGCTTGGGTGGTGGGGAAGTGACCAAGGTGTCTGCACATCAGGCCGTAGAGAAATCCACTGAATAACTGGCTTATCAGCTATGCTTAGTGACTGAACCATTTATCAGAATAGCTCATTGGTGACTATTCACATGACTGAGAAAGAGGTGGGAGGGGTGGAGTTACTTGTAAAAACAGTGATAGAAAAAGAGCATCAACCACGATCCAAAGCAAGCTTCCTGCGGAACTTTCGGTGCCCACTTGATGGAACTGGCCATCCTCGTGCTGTTTGAAGTGTAAGCTGTGTGTCTTTCCCAGAGTTCTCCAGCTCACAGTGTGGCACGGATGAACTCTGAGCAAAGAATGTGTTTCCTATGGAGTTTATATTTTTTTAGAGAAAAGAGTTGGGTTCCATCTGGTACTCTCTCCATCATCTGGTTTTGAGGGTCCCTAAATGAGGAACCGTGGCATTTACATCTCCAGCAAATGTAACATCCTTGATCTTGCCAGTGGGCTAAAGAACTCTGAGATGTTTGCTGACTAACACAAGTGGAAATTTGACTTATTTCTGGAACAGGTAGGTAATACAGATTTATCAAGAGTCACCTCCATAATAGCATCATTTATAAGGCAGAGCTAGAGTGGAGTAGCTTGGTTCTTTGAAGACTTGCCCCATCCTGACAATGACTACAGGAAACACAAATGGACCAGCAGGAAAGAAAGAAGACATTGCTTATCAGCTGGCTGATCTCAAATAAATCAGGAGATGCGGTGATTTGATTTAGTTTTCTTGGAAGATAGCTTCTGACAAAGGATCGCGAATGACAAATCACTGGAAAATGAAATTGTGAATGATGCGGAAATCAAATACACCAAAACAAGAAAAGACAGCCGAGTACGAACAAAAGAATGGGAACAATCTAGGGGCAGAAAAATTGCTTGGGGTGTGTTCAAAAATACTTCCTTAACAGTGAAATGGGCATCAGGCTGGGTGGACAAGTAAATAACCTAGTGATGGACCAATGGAAGAAATGGATATGAATAATTTCATCCTCTGACAAAATATTAGCTTTTTATAATTTAAATTAAAATTGTTTTCTTTTTGTTTTTTGAGGAGGGGGTCTCACTCTAGCCCAGGCTGACCTAGAATTCACTATGTAATATCAGGGTGGGATCAAACTCATGGCAATCCTCCTACCTCTGTCTTCCAAGCGCTGGGATTAAAGGTGTGTGCCACCATTCCAGGCTTAAATTTTTTAAAAATATGTTTTTTATCAAGAATATATATATATATATATATATATATATATATATATATAGAGAGAGAGAGAGAGAGAGAGAGAGCGAGAGAGAGAGAGAGAGAGAGAGAGAGAGAAGGAATGGGCACATCAGGGCCTCTTGCCATTGTAATGAACTTCAGATGCATGTGCCACTTGGTGCATGCGAATAATAGCTTTTACTAAATGAATATGTTTATGTTTTAGGATAAAATTAAAAGTTTATGATACATATTGAAAAATTTTCTTTATGTAATCATTAAGGTTTTTCAGCCCATAAACCACCAGCTCTGAATGAGAAGGAAGAACTTCTGTATCTTAAAATACTCTGAGTTCTCTCAGCTTGAGTGTTCTCAAAATAGATTTAAGACTGTGAAGGTGTTACTAGGGAAACAAATCTGTAATCTTAAACTACTCAAGATGTTGAGGGAGGAGGATTGTGAGTTCAAGGCCTGCCTGGGCTGCAGAGTGAATTTAATGCCAGCCTGAGTAACCCAGTGAGACAATGTCGTCTTCAAGTATATAGTGGACTGGGGCTGCAGCTCTGGGGCCCAGAGTGCTTGCCTGGCAAGTGCTAGGCCCTGACTGAGCCTTATCACTGCAGAGAAGGAAGATAAAAGGCTTTTGAGTTAGGGGAGAGCCAAGAGTCAGGAGATATCCAGAATCAGAAAACTCAGACCCGGCATCTTTCAAATGACACAATAATTTCTTTGCCAGGCTAAGCAGGTGTGATGTGTACTGGTGACTTAATCCGTGTGGTCTCATCTCACATCCGTACACTGCAGCAGGGCGTTTCCCAATCCAGTTAGTTACATAAATATACTGCCCTCCAGATTCCAGAGCTGAAAGCTTTAGGGTAGCCCCCGAAGTTAGCCACTCCTGCAAACCCGAATGGTGTATGGAGATCATAGGTCCTGGCCCCATAGCCACACTGTGGTTCTCCCAAGCTAGGCAGAGGTGACAGCAGTTTTGTGAACTAAAGTGTTCACAGTGTCGATGAATAGTAAGCACAAGAATAGAAGTCCAAAGCTTTTATGTATTTCTGTCAGTTCCTTCCCCCCCTCCACCCACATCACTGTTTGGCTATTAAGAGTTGAGAAGGGAGTCCCTTGAGGATTGTGTGAGCTTTAAAAAAACAAAGCGAAGCAAACAGAACTGCAAATGATTTGGTTGAACTTCTTTCTTTCTACAATGCACAGGGCCCAGTGTGCGTCCCATTACGAGCTAGGGAGCTCCAATTAAGTAATTCAATCATTGTTTTGGTCATTATGTAGAATTGACAGAAAGTTTTGCTCCTGTTCCCAGAAATTGCCGACACTCCCTCGGGAGAACTAAATAAAGACACTGTATTAAGAGGAGTTAAGAAAGCCGACAGAGGAGAAGAGCAGACAGCAGAAGTCAGCGTGAACACAAAAGGAAGTGATTACAGCCTCTGTCATGGCATTTTCAGAAAGGGCCCTTTCTTGGGTGATGAGCAGAATGCTCATGGACTTGCTAATGTGTTCTGTGAAAGAAATCATGACATGATGCATTTTAGTAGGCACTTTGTGGGTGTCGTGAGCTTCTTTTTTTAATATAAAAGATCTGAATCAATAAGATGGAATATCTATTTAAGTCTTTTTCATTTGGTTGTTTGTCAATGCAATATTGAAATGTAGTCATGCTAAAACTAGAGCCTAAGAGCAGTGCCTCAGCCTCCCCAGCCTTGGATCATCAGAGCAAGTTCCTGAGTCAGTCACACAGTTGGGAATGAGGACAGTGGACCACAGAGCTGCATCTTGTTGAGTTTAAAAGAATAAGAATATAAATCAGAGGGCTGGAGAGATGGCTCAGTGGTTAAGGCACTTCCCTCCAGGGCCTAAGACCCCCAGTTCAATTCCCCAGTACCCACATAAACCAGACCCACAAGGTGGTGGCCCTGGCTCGCTCTCGCTCTCTCTCTCTCTCTCTCTCTCTCTCTCTCTCCTTGAAAATGAATAAATAAAATATTTAAAAAAAGAATATAAATCAGATGGACAGAGGTACCCTGGAGGGGTGGATGTTGCTGCTCCCAGAACCATTGGTATGCTGCCATAGATGATGAGGAGGGTGTGATGGTTAGGTTTTGTTGTCAACTTGATGTTTTTAATTATCTTGGGTGGGTCTCTGAGGATGTTTACAGGAAGGCAGCCTCTCAGCAAGGGGTAGGATGTAAAGAAGCTCAAAGAAGCTGGAAGTAAACATCCTTTCCTGTGTGGGCAGTGCAGGAAGGAAATTCCAGAGACTCAGGAAGCCATTAAGTCTGGGGAAGGGTTATACCCCACCCTAAGGCTGTATAAAGGGGAAGAAATTCTCTCCTTAGCAGCTCCTGCCTGTTTGCTGCTCTGTGTGTATGGTGTTGGTGTTGGGTTTCTCTCTCTGCTTGTACCTGTGAAAGAGAGCCAGCCTCTTTTGCTGTTACAGAACTTCCCCTCAATCTGTCGTTTCAATAAATACTTTCCTCCCCCAAATTGTTGCCTGGTTTGAAGATGCATCCCAGCGGCGTGTGGCCAACTACGACAGAGGGCAAATCCAAAAAGACATCAAAATGTAAGAGGGACTAATTGGATAGAAGAGAGAGAGAGCTTCCGTGGAAGGGGGATGGAAATGTGGGGGAACAAGGTCATGGGAAGGGATTGTGGTCAGAATACATTGTGCACATGTACGAAAATCATCAATAAAAAGTTTAACCGAATACAAAAAAGTAACAAGCCAAGATTGGCCATCATTTTCTTAGCACCTCATGCTTCATGTTAACACCCAAATCCCTCGTCACGGCCTCTTCTACTCCCCTTTGCTGGCAGATGTTCACCCCATCAAGCTCCAGGCTGTCATGATGTACTTGGCTGTTTGTTCTAAGGAACTCCTCTATGGAACTGGGTAGCTATTGAGTGAATTCTTTGCCTCTCATTCCCTTTGCTTGACACTGCTCATGTAAGCCATCTGAACAGTCCATTCTACATCCTCATTCATTCTCGTATCTAGGTTCACTCAATCCATTGGTGGAATTTTATGACCATTTATCTCAGGAATATCCTCTCTATTTTAAAATATTTATTTATTTATTTATAAGTGAGGAGAGAGACACAGACACACAGAGAGAGAGAGAGAGAGAGAGAGAGAGAGAGAGAGAGAGAGAGAGAGAGAGAGAGAATGGGAATGGGAATGCCAAGGCCTCTAGATACTGCAAGTGAACTCCAGATAAATGTACCACTTTGTGCATCTGGCTTTACATGGGTACTGGGGAATTGAACCCAGCACACTTCATTTTCCTTCCTCTCACTATTTGTATTGAGTTACATGTATATTAGATTTTAGTTCAAAATTGTTATACATTTGCTTTTTGTAAAAATATATTTATTGACAACTTTCATACATATACACAATGTGCTCTGATCATAATCCCCTCCCACCATCCTCTTTTAGGGTTACACGTTTGAACTTCAAAGGGTGCCAGGTCAAACCATAGCGCTCCTCATCCAAGTCCTCTTGGAACTTAGGAGTGGACACATGTCAGGCTCCTGAAGCTGCAGAGTGTAGCTCTGGCCTCCTCCTGATGTACCTCATCACATAGAGAGACAAGGCTAAGAAAGCCAGGTTGGACAGCTGTGGTGGCTCATACGTAATCCCAGCACTCGGGAGGCTGAGGTAGGAGGATCACTGGGATAGCTAGCTGTGTAGCTAGCCTGGGCTACAGAGTGAGTTCCAGGTCAGCCTGGGCTAGAGTGAGACCCTGCTTCAACCCTCCCCCTGGAAAAAAAGTGTTTTTAGGTATGTGCAGTATGCATGCTCTTTGTCATCTTTCCTTTAAAAATATTTAAGGTTTGTTTGGGGGGAGCATTTGTATGTGTGTTGTGTACATGTGCATTCATGTGTGCATGGGCACATGCGTGTGTGAGAGGGAGAATGAGTGCACATGTGTGTAGATACCAGAGATTGACTTTGAGTGTCTTCCTAAGTCATTTTCTAAATTACTTACTGAGAACCCAGAACTCTCCAGTTTGGCTAGCCTAGCTAGCTAGCTTGCTCTGGGCATCCTCCTGTCTCCAACTCCCGAGCACTGGGATTACAGGAGCACACAACCACAGCCGTCCCCAGCATTTATGTGGGTGGTGGGGTTCTGAACTCAGGTCCTCATATTTGATGGCAAATTCTTCACCAGTTGAGCCAACTCCCCAGCACTTGCTCCCCACACTTATTTTTTTTTTACACAGGGTGTCATATAGTCCAGACTAGCCTCCAAGTCACTACATAGCTGTGAATGACCTTGAATTCCAGATCAACCTTCCTCCACGTCCACCCCCAGAGGGCTGGGATTATAGATGTGTGTCACCATGCTGGGCTTTCTTCACCATACCTACATGCTGAGACGGTGAATATGCTGATCACTGACCGAGTGTGTCTCTC
>PVHP010015279.1:0-37733 GCA_004024765.1 Zapus hudsonius
TTGAAACTGGTATTTCCAATACACCAATAACCGTGTATAACAGATGGATTTTGATATAAAATCAGGAGACAAGCACTGTGTTTTATTTAATGAAATTTAACTTCTAGAGGTATTCATAGAATGTATTAGACAGTCAGAAAAAGCAATGAAACATTGAGGAGTTTCCCCGGAAATACTGAGAACTACATCATTAACTTATGTCATGATACATTGTGTTAGTATTTATGTTTTACATTGCATAGGCACCTAATAGAAACACAAGACTAGTTGAGATCATTGTTTAACCCCTCTGAGATTGAGTTGATTACACAGAAGAGAAAGATTCTCCCTTTATTTGGATGAAAAGAAAAGAAAGCTAAATGCAAGGACAGACCTTAACTTCCTCTGAGCACTCTGAAAATAGTTCCCTCTGTTTTGTCCACTTGCCCTCCCCCCCCCAGGCATCCTCACTTCTCCTGCTTTGCCACAAAAATAAGACATTCTATTCCTGGGTGTTCACCTGTTTTGACTTTTATATGTAATGAGACTCAAATTCCTTATTGTCAGTGAGGATAAGTTTTTCATAGTCTGTTCCTCACCTGCTCAAAGAGGTAAAGAGATATTTCTCCTCCTCTCAGCTATTTTCTCTCTCTCTCTCTCTCTCTCTCTCTCTCTCTCTCTCTCTATCATTTACCCTGTCCATGCTAATCTGAATCTGGTATTTTAAATTAGCTCCTGTTATAGTAATTGAGAAAACTTTCATTAAAGAATTGGGAAATGCTACCCATACCCAGGCCCCACCTTGGTCACATCACCCAAACCCCTTCCTCATACATTTTTCCTCCTTCTTTTTCCATTACTGAAAAAATCAATTTTCTCTACCCAAACTTCCATAATCACCTGCCTCCAGGCTCACTCATCAATAGCTTCAGATAGCAGCGGTTTCTCCCAAGAAACAATCTGTCTCTGGTTCTCTTCTTTCTTGAACCCAGAACCTGTCACATACCTTCTCACTACATAAATGAATAGTTGCTATTCTGAACCTACTGTCATTCATCTTAGTGTCATATTACCATGCCTGCAGGGTGTCTTTGCACCTTGTGTAATGCATAAATTTCAACATAAATTGTAAACTCCTAGCCAGAATTGATCTGATTATGTCTTCCTCTTCCTCACCTTCTATATTTTGAAGAAATTTCAGATAAAACTATTATTGAATTATATTAGAATTATTTATTGACCAATATACTGTAACTGAAGCTATAGTACTACCACTGAAGGTAGAGTCCTTGCATATTTTTAATATTGAAAATGTTCTTTTTGTTTTTCTATGTCCTCTATAAATGATGATAGCATTTTAAACAAATGAATAGTGATCTAAAAAAAGTAAAAAATGATCACAATTCTGAAAGATTCTTTAGAGAAGTAGATTTTTGTCCAAATATTTTCCCAAGTCTAAATAAGATTCCATGTTTCCACAAGTCACAAATATGTATTCTTAAGCTTAACCTCATCATACATTTGATTGGGTTGTATGAAATTGCTCACTTTTGACCAATTTTAACTTGTAAATGAAAAATTCATATGTGCCTATGCAATTGCTATCAGTTAATGAAAAGAAGTACTTCTCCATGAGCCAACCTAGTGAACAATCCAGAGCAAGAAAATCACTCCTCAACTCCATGCTTAAAATCACAACACTCCTCCAAATTTACTTAGGAAAAAAAAAAAAAAAACATGATTTCCACCACCCACAAACATCAGAGAGCTCTAAAATTAACACATGTCACTGGCCAGAGAACTGAAAGAAAGCGAACTAGAGACAGTAAAACAACCTAAGCCTGGGAGAACTACCATTGTCAGAGTCCTCAAGGCTGGTGCTCAGAAGGCCTTCTCATTTTCCAAGAAGATCAAAGGCAGAAAGTGCTCTGCCTGGTCCTTTAAAGCTTTTACATATGGTGATAATCCTATCTTATACCCGCTCTTCTCCCACCCCACTCATGCCATTCCCTTCTTATAGTGTCCACTCACAGTGCTGCTTCATCCTCAAGTATGAATGTCTCTTCCTCTACATAAACTTTCTATTTATCAACCTGAACATCCCAAGAGATTATTACCTATAAATGCTATTCTGTTAGAGTTACCAAAAGTCTTATAAGTAACCTCTTACATAGAAATTTAAGGAAATATGAAAAAAAAAGGTCATTAGCCATGATGACCACTGTTGACAGCTATCTGTTGTCAACTTGATATTAGCCAAGAGCAAATCATACATGTTCTATGGGAAACAAGAGAGATGATAGATAGATAGATAGATAGAGAGAGAGAGAGAGAGAGAGAGAGAGAGAGAGAGAGAGACCAGATGTGTATATGATTTACAATCAACAACACAAAACAAATCATGTTAATAACTCTCGTAAATTTCTATGCTGTGTGTGGGTGTGTATGAACACAAGCAATCAGCATTCTCATTGAGAATGACATGAAACACATTAGTAACTGCCTAATAGTGAACAAATAAGAAAAGGAGAGTTGAGATTTCAAACCAGAAATGTCTAATCCCAAAGTTTATCCTATTAACTATGGTATTCTAAGTGAGCCTCACTGAACTAAAATATTGACTCCCAATTAAACTGCAATAAACTAATACTTGGAAAGAAACATACTGTGAATTTTAGTCTTTGCAAAAATTACATTTGCAAATGTCAAATTCTCTTCAACCTTTATTTTTTAAATATTTTATTTATTCATTTTCAAGCAGAGAGATAGAGAGAGAGAGAGAGAGAGAGAGAGAGAGAGAGAGAGAGAGAGTACCAGGGCCACCACCTTGTGGGTCTGGCTTATGTGGGTCCTGGGGAATTGAACCCAGGGCCTTAAGCACTAGAGGCAAGTGCCTTAACCGCTGAGCCATCTCTCCAGCCCTCTCTTCAACCTTTAAGTCCGGAATCACAATATCCTGACTGTAGCCCAAAATGATAGCTAAAGCCTCTATAGTGAAAAGGGGATAGATTAAAAGAACAACAATCATTGTAACATAATATGAAGTGATAGAATATTTATTTGACAGGAAAACAGATGAAGAATGAAGGTGGGCTTAAAGGAAACTATCGAGGCTTCTTAAAGCACAGCTCTCACTTTGCCATTGTGTATAAACATCTGACTTTTCCTAGATCCATACAAACATCAACATCCATTGTGTGTGTAACCTCTACCATAGCTTAATCAATATGAAAGAAATGTTAGAGATACAAACCTTGAAATTTGTCAGGTTGCTCACTTAAAACAATTGAAGACAAGCTGTTCAACCTTTTTTCTCTAAGCAGCTTTCCTTGATGGTTCTTCAGTAGTGATCAGAGATTCTGAACTTCCCTTCCCTCACTCACTGACATACATCTCTCAATGTTATGCCAGGACAGATATTTCATATATTAAGTATTCCACAAATAAGATTTGTCTCCCAACATTTTCCCTACGCTCTGAAGACAAAAATCAAGATGTCACCTGGTAAACCTCTCAGAATGTCATAACAGGATGGTATTGGCAATGCCTCTTTCTTATCTAAACAGTGAATATGTGCCCTTATGTGCATGTTTGTGTGTGTGCATGCACACACACATGTGTGCACACACACACACTCAGAAGTACTCTTAAAATTGCATTTAAATTATTTATTGTTCAAAATAACCACATTCCTCAGTAAAGCATTCTAATGAGTTTTCCTCTCTCTCTCTTTCATTTTCTTTGTAATATTGGTGATTGAACTTCATTCTTATTTCCAAGAAAAAATTGTTAACTAAATGTCACTCCTATTCAAAAGAATGGCCAAAGGATAAAAGGTTTTTAAAGGATAACTTTGGATGAGTCACAGTTTTTATGAAGCTTATAAAGAAGAGAACAAAAAGTGAATTTTAACGAGTCAATGATTTAAAAACCTTGACATTTGGACATACTGCAAAGTTTATAATTAACAAACGCTTTCAGTTAAGTTGTTTGGGGTTTAAGATATTAGACTTTCATTGGAAGGACACTGTACTTGCTACATTCTTCTGCTTAGATCAATATGGAATGTGACTTCTTCTGTGCAACCCCTGATCATTCGGTATCCTAATTCTGCTCACATTGTGGCAGATGAGGGCAAAGCTCACTATTTTTTATCCATAATTGTATATTCCTTTAGCTTAGCCACTGGTCTATCTGATGAAAACGTCTGCTTGTCAAACTATATAACTAATTAACCCTAAAAAATATTAATGGAACCACTCTTCAAGGCCACCAGTCTTGACGGTAGTCTAAATCTTCTCTACTAAGTTTATCTTATTCTAAACCTGAACCTATTTTGTTGATTTTTCTCTAACCGACCATGTTTTATTTTCTTCCCCTAATTGTTTCTGTATTTCTCCATCCCAAATAATGTTAGTTTTTAAGTTATAAATGTTAGGTTCTTTATATAAATTGTCATTCTGACTCTACTACTGGCAAGTTAGAAATCCCTAGCAAAAACAAACAATTTTCATTTCCAAACATTCCTAAAATATTAATATGTACTTTTGGGTAAAGATGAGTTTTCAAGCCAAAAAGTAGATGGTTGATAGAGATATAGATGAATGATAGATAGAAAGATAGATAGATAGATAGATAGATAGATAGATAGATAGATAGATAAGATAGATTGTTAGATAGAGATAGATAGATAGATGATAGATAGATAGATAGATAGATAGATAGATAGATAGATAGATAGATAGATAGATAATAGATAGCATCAAATACTGCCTATGTTAGTTTACAATTTTGGGTCTGTGAGGAAGTTTGTCAAGCAACCCAAGACTGAGACTCTGATCTTACATATGGAATTCATGATACGCACTGCATGATAATCACATGAAATGTCAGTGATGGACATTATAAATATTCCTCCCTACACAGTGAGTTTATGTATCTAGCATTCAATTATTTTTAATTTTGATATTTATATTTCTGTCAAACACTCATAAATACACATATAGATACAGCACAAAATGTTACCTATGCAACAAATCTCAAAATAATTAATATATATGCCCATTTTGGACCCTAATTTGGTTTCAAAATCACAATTATGAATTTACATAAATCTAAGCTAAGCCAATATTAATATGCTTTGATAACTAGTCCTCAAGGACCAAAATAACTTCAGTAAGTCAAAATACTTTATCCCTGGGGTCTAAAATATAGTATATCTATGAATTGTCACCAAAAGCTATGATGTTTGAACAAACTGCTTAATAATAATTATATTAAATTGGCTCAATCAAAATAACATTATATTACATGAATACTTATTATTTATATTCCTTACTATACATCATATATTTCCTGTGGCAAAGTCAAAAGTGATTTGGAACTTGAGTGTGATTCAGTGCATATACATGTAATGTATATCAAATCCAAGTTTTTTTTATTTTACTCTCCTTCACTTGGCTTGGATATTCACATTATGTTTAAAGTATAAGCAGTCTCATCTTCTAAATTGTGTATTAGAATCTAAAACATTTATCATTGTTCTTCTAAAACTGGAAGCTGTGATTTGAAGAACAGATCTTTTTGTCCTATTCTCACAAAGTAATATAAAATTATGTATAGTCTTAAAAACTTTGGCATATCTCTACAAATATGTAAATTTTAATTTTAGTTAAATTACTTTCAAATGTCAAGTGTATTTCTTTCCTCTCTTACTCTTAAGACTAAAACTTGAGTATAACCCGATTTTGCAACTAAGGTGTGAATATTTTCCAGGAAAGTTGATTACCATCTTTGGAACAACACACATCCCTTTTAAACAGAGCATAAGATTTTTTTCATTATTATATTTTTGCACCATCCAAATGAAAAAGAAACTGCAAAGTCTGCATTTAAAACTTAATTATGACTCAGAAATTAATAGCAAAAGAGAAAAAAACACACATGAGAGAAAGATTTATCCATCACCTCTGACATGACTGAAAGAAGTGGTGGCAGATCACACACTTGTGACCAGATTCTGCCACATAAAAGCTATTCTAATGTTCTAATAGAAGGTTTCGCATTTGCAATGGAAAGTTACTTGAATTTCACACTACAGAGCTGTTAGTGGCAGGTAATTATATAACTGTGTTTCCAGTGATGGACCCCCATCACTCCACTTGTTCCTTTCCCAGTGGAAAATCGCTTGTGAAGTAGAGAGTGGCTAAGGGATTCAAGAGGAGGAAAACACATACCATAAAATATAATTAAAAATTGTGGAGGCTGCATATGACAGGAATAACCATAAAAAACAGATACAAACCAGCTGGCTGTTAACAACTTCTGAGTTATAAAAATCTTAAACCTGCTGTAAAGCACTCAATTCGATTTACATAACCACAGAGTTGACATTCCTTTTAGGCTCCTTGGTTAGGGATTTTTTTTTTTACATGTTTTAAGGCAACATAAAAAACAACTGTGAGAAGATGTGTATCATCTTACACAGGAATTCACTCCTGCCCTTAAGACTGGACTTTAAAACTTCAGTCTGAACCTCTTCCCCTGAACTTGAAAATATATTTCATGGACCTGGCTGTCTGATTTTATGACATTATTCTTCAGACATTCATATTTCTCATAACACTTATGCTTCTCTTTGTGAGGGTGATAGTGAGTGCATTTATGACAATGGTATTACACAATTTTGGCTCAGTGACACCCACCCAAGAACCAATATCACTGATATTTAAGAAGAGTATAAAATTTTGGTCAACCATGTCTGAAACAACTATAATTTCTTAGAAACCTAATGGTGAAGACAGAAAACGACAAAACCAACATAACTTGCTATAGGGAATTAAAAATAAGCAAAATAAACTAAAATCAATCGTACATTGAGTGAAGTTTTGATGTATGTGGCCTGGCAGCTGAAATTGCCCCGGGCACTAAAAGAGCTATGCTATTTGATAATTTGCTTGATTCACTATGTAGTTACATGCAGGGCATTTTATGCCTGATTTATATTTCATCCAGTCACTTGCTTAACTTTAGAAGGGTCGTAATTACATGTAAGGGGCTTAAGCATGTAACATGTTGGTAGCATATATCAGATATTTCTGATCTGATACTGTATATATATATACATATATATACAGTATCAGATCAGAAATATCTGATATAAATATATATATAGCTAAACTTTTCAGTATCTGAGTAAATAAATGAAGCACAGTTATCACAGCCATATCGTCGAAGATCCATATGGAATCCCACAGAGAATGACTGGATGAACAAGGAACCCACAGCCACAGCCATTCAATCAACACAGGATAAGCCAGGGTGACAGAAACCAACAATTTTTGACACAAATTCCCCAAGGCTCACAACATTAAAGCAGCCTTAATACTCATCCACCACGACTCAGGGAACTGAGCAGAAGAGGGGGCGGAAAGATTGTGAGAGCCGTGGTGGGGAGAATATCAGAGGCATGCCCCCCCCCCCTGTAACAACACACTTTGGCCAGGAGAACCAGGCTGAGTACTGGGATATCCGTGGTCCTCTGCCACAAGGACTGATCCAGATGGCCCACGGAGGAGGATATCCAGCTGATTGAGGATGGGGATGGGGAGCATTGGGGAATTGGGGATAACAACTCATTGTTTGCCCACTAAATAATGTAACTCATTATGGACAATAAATATATATTAAAAATAAAAATAAAAATAAGCTATTGACAACCCCCCCCAAAAAAGGAAAAGAAAAGAAAAATGAAGAAAAACATTCTGTGTTCATTAGACATAAATAATGTCGGAAAATATATTGGGGTCATGAGACAGGAAATAGATTCATTTTACTTTTTCATTTGATTATATAACACAGAAATGATTACAAGAAAAAATAGCGAAATCTGTTAGCCCATGGGGAAGAAGTAACAGTGAACTCACATTAATACCTAGCATGTTTTAAATGACAATAGGAAATTTAAATTCCATTGTAAACAGCTAGGAATAATTTAAAACTTTTATAGATTAGCAAGAAAAAAAGTGTGGAAAATAACGAGCCTAGAAGACCATTAATGAAAGAATCTATGTAGCTAAAGCAAAAACAAAAAAGAAATTATAATTGCTGAAGTTACATTTTAATTATCTATTATATAGTTTAACAGTAATATGAATAATTACATAATAAATACACATATATGTGTATATCTGTCCCATAGAACAATTTGTTTTATAATTTTATATTGAATGGATATGAATTTAATCTAATTGAATACATGATTATAAAATACATGTTTATAAAATGAAATATCAAGTGAGAAGCTTTAGGGAAAACACTGCTGCTTGATGTGGTTTCAATGTCATGGGCATTCCATCATACCATGCCTCTTGTCCCTTTTTCTTCTATTTGTTCATTTTGCTTTTTTTTTTTATTTGACAGTCTTTGATAGGTGGGTTTTTAATCCTCCTGCCTCTGTCTATGGAATTCTGGTATAACAGGCTTGTATGTCCAGACCCAGATTTTACTGAATCTTAGAAACAGCACTTATTATAATCATTTACAATGTTTTCCTAAATATAAAAACTCACTGTGCAACTCCTCAGGGAAACTTTCTAGAAAAAAGTTTAATGCAATACAACAGAAGGTTTCTAAAGGGCCTGATATTTTGACCCCTCCTCCATTCGCTCAGTTTTCTCTGCTGGTGACTTATTCACAGTTATCCGGATTGCTTTCCAGAACAATAGTGAATTAATCTTCACCTCTGTTAAATATCCAAAGAATGTGATTATTTTCCTCCCTAGAGAACCATTTTTTTTCCTCTAAATATCCTATTTCCCTTCAACTGATCTCAATAAAATAACTTCCATTTCTGATTACCCAATTTGGACAAACTGTTTTATCATGACCTCACAAGTCATTATAACCATAAATGGTCATGGTACTGTTGATATGTACTAATCAAACCAGACTGCTGTCAAAACAATACAATATGTAGAGCTCATTAGCTTCCACGTAATTATTAAATTTAAAATGGACTTAAGCGAATCTCCATATTGGCAATAGTACACCGAGATCTTGTTCCCAGATGTACAAGTCTTATTCAGCTTGAACATAACAAATGCCATTGCCAAAAGTGTCCAGGCATTGTTGCACCCATATTGTTTTAAAAATCTAGACCGAACTCAGTAGGCCCGATGGTGCTGTGACAGGGGACAAGAATAATGGCTTACTGAACTTGAGTTATGAAAATCAGTGCCAAAATTTACTCAACTGTACAAAGAAAACCATCCCCTCTACCCAAAGACAATTAACAAGGATGAAACAAACTGGAAGTTGTAAAAGTATTTAATAACAAGTTTATAATTAATTCTATAGGAATTAGCAACTAGCAGTAGCAACTATTAATATTCTAATGATATTGAAAAGTGCATTGATTAGTCAGTGACAGTCTTGAGTGTTTAAGTAGTCACATCACACTCTGTATAATACTGTGATATAGTTTTAATATTTTTACAAGAATTGTTTTGAACAGTGGTTTTGCTCTGGAAGCTTGAGGACCAGAGTTCTGATCCTTAGCACCTATGTATAAATCAGCTGGGTGTGACAGCCCATTGATCATCCCCGCTCTCAGGAGGTCCAGGCAAGGAATTCTCAGGGTAAGGTGACTAGCTACCCCTACCCAGATTGGCCAGTTCCAGATTTGAGTGAGAGACCTTGCCTTGGTCAAAAACAGGGATCTGTGGAGGAAGACATCTGGCCTCCACATGAATGCAGACACAAATACATGTGTACCTGCACAAATGTAAACCAAAACACATGGTAGCACACATAAACACATGCACCATGCACACATACACATAAAAAATAAAAATTCAGTTTACCTTTTATAGCTATTTAAAGCCAATGTAAAATACCTCTCTAACCCACCATGATCATTCCTTCAACCCCATGCTGCCTACATCGAAGATAGATAATACTTTTGTACTGCTCTCTTGGCATGTGGCAAACTGAATAGGTGTAGTTCTTGAGGGACAATTTTATCCAACCTTTGAATACATGATAAATATTATCTGAAAAAAATAAATTTGGTGACAGTTATTGAAATGGAATTCTCTCTCTAAATAGACAATATTCTGTGCTGAACACAGTTCTCATCACTATGATATTTCACATATGTAGTAGGACACAAGAAGAGGAAAACGAAGAATACAAGGATCTAGCAAAAAAGCCTCACTCGATCGAGACGACTGATAATCTAAGGTTGGGAAGCTTGTTCTTGGTTCATATCTAACTAAGAAACAATATCATAGAGTCAGTTTGGCTCCGTGATACATTTGCAAAGTCCTGGGCTCAATTGTCAGTGACATGAAAAAATACAAAATAAAGAAAGAAAAGAAATACTTTCTTTTGTTCTTCATAAAAAGGAAAAAAAACAAAAAGAAGATATTAAAGGGCCCAAGTTTTTCAATTTTTTTAAAGGGAAGTCAAATTAAAATCAGGTTTTTTTTTGCAACAAATTGATATAATTCAAATGCCTATCTCATCTAGGCAAAGTTACAGAATACAATATATAAAATTTATGAATTCTTCATATATCTGTATAGTGATTTTTTTCAGAATTATAAAAAATTTAAGGGACTCACCATTGGCATTGTGTTAAAGTTTTCTTCCTAGATATAAAAGCTTAATTGCAAATACCAAAAGCTATAGTAAAATATTCTCCCATGTGAAATAGATTGGTGAATACACGTCAAAAAATATCATGATCAAACCTGGCATTTTTGTTGACAGACTTTGTAGTGAGGCCAAAGGTGTAATTAGGCCAGAAAATTACTTTCTCACCACTAGAATTGTTCCCTTCAGGTCTTGAGTTATCAGTCCAGAAAATTTCATTAAACACTAAATTCACTTTAAGACAACTGTCAAAATTAAACAGAGGTGAGTCAAGATCCAAATATTCAAATATCTCATTTGGATATTGAGATTCAATTCAAATTTTTAAAAAATGTGCCATCAATTTGTCTTTTATCAAGACTAAATTTCTTGTGAATCTCAGAAAAAAAAAACCTGATTCTTTGGGAAACAGGATCATGTAGAATGACAAAATAAATGTAAACTTAGAAATATATACCAATCCAAATGTATGAAGAAATTTTGATTTCTTTTTTCTTGAAATCTCAATGTTAAAATTGTAGAATATATTGACTGTTACTATAGGCAACACAAAAGGAATATAATTAATGATAGAATCATGAATTCACCATAACTAAAATGATTGAGATGCTATAGTACCTGTGGATTTTGGATTAATCACATTTTCAAAGTAATAAACATGTAATATTTATTGGAATGTACTCTCTAGATAGGTTACAATCCCGCACTATCAAACAGATATTCTATATTATTATAAATGGCATACTATGGTTATGGATGATTTTTATAATATAATGATTAATTCACATTAAGGATTTGAAATACAACTTCATCTATTCCCTAAATCAAGTCAAATCATTTAGTATTTGATATATATGATGACTGTCATTTCTACAATTCTTGTTGCTGAAAGCCTTCACAGAATTATCTGAGGATGCCAGTTGCTGCCTTACCTCAGCCAGTCAATATGTCAACTATGCAAATAAATAATAATAGTTTTACTACTTAATGAAAAAAGGGCAAATGAAACCCATAAGACTAGATGACTCATGAAAGTTAAGCAATCAATATTTAAGTATTGAGGATGAAATAATATCCTTGGGACTTATAGGGAAAATGATTCTGTGTTTAGCTGTTCATAAAATTCAGAACTTTATTAGCATTAACTTTACTAATATTAAGCAGTTGCTACTCTCTTAGCATAGGGAACAAGTAAAAGAAGTTAAATTGACTTTATTTCATTTAATTATTTATTTAATTTATTTATTTATTTATTTATATGTGTGGTTGAGAGAAGACAGGCATATTTTGCCTGCCAGTGCCTGGAGCCTCTTCAATGGAACTCCAGGTGCATGTGCCACTTTGTGCATCTATTTTCACATGGGTACAGGGGATTCAAACCTGGGTCCTTAGGCTTTGCAGGCAAGCACCTTAACCACTAAGCAATCTCTGCAGCACTAAACTGACTTTTTTCTAAAGCAGTCAATAAGGTGATAGTCAAATTAGAATTAAATTTCAAACTCAGTGTCTGTAAGGAGTTAAGCTTAGTCAGGAATCTTGAATCATGTATACATGAGCACACATAGATTTATAGTGCTGAGGAATATACCAAGTACAATATGTATGCCATCCACCACTGAGCTATATCTCTTGTTCAGAAATCAAAGTTTCATGATCACAACCCCTATCCTGTTGGTTCTTTTATAACAACACTAAATTATGGTGGTGCTAGACACATAAAGTCTACACAGTATTAATATCTGAAAAGACAACATCATCTGTCTACTGGTATTAGGGGATAGATGCAATACTATTAAAGAAAGAGTAGAAGGTAGACTATTGATCAGAAAACCAAACACAGAAATTTCACTTCTCCATTCAACATGCAAGACTATGTTGACAATCTTCGTGTTAATATCAGCCTACTGTTGATAATGTGAAATTTCTATAAAAATGCTATGTTACTCTTTAGGGAAAAATCCTGTTGCAAGTCAATATTATTCAATTCTGACCTAAGTAGAAATGCTACCCAGAGAGATTAATGAATTCCTTGAAAATAGCATAAACAGTAAAATGAAAACAGGGTTTATCACTGCTCACTGTTAAGTTCAATGTTCAGTTGTGCCCTATGCTTCAACATGAGCAAGTTATTTGACTTTTGTGTCTTAATTTATTCATCTCTAAAAGAGGGCAAACAATACCTCTGTCATAGTTGTCACAGCTATGTATGAGACATTTACACAGTTCCTGCAAGGTGGTGATTACCCAATATTTTTTTTCATTCTCCCTTATACCAACCAATTTACTCTCTTGATTAATTAAGTTTTATTTAATTTAACAAAATTTTAAGTGGAATGCACTAGCAACTGAAGATGCTGTGGTGAAAAATGCATACAGGGATATGTGTAAAAAGCAATCAGATTTTAAAATAATATACATGGATTAGCTATTATTTTTCCTATCTCTTTTATTGCCTATATTGATAACCTCTGAATAAATGTGTATTACAAGTGCAAGAGTATCAGTAAAAGGGAATATAAGGAATACTAGGTAGAAAGGCTAAAATTAGATTTACTTGCAAAAAAATGTTTTCTGTGTATTTAAATCTAGAATGTAATTTCTTGAATATAATTTTGGCTCCTTTTTTTTTTGGGGGGGGGTTTCCAGGTAGGGTCTCACTCTAGCCCAGGTTGACCTGGAATTCACTATGTAGTCTCAGAGTGGCCTTGAACTCATGGCAATTCTCCTAACTCTGCCTCCAAGTGCTGGGATTAAAGGCATGAGCCACCACACCAGGCTAATTTTGGCTCCATTTGAATACATGATGAGGAACATGAATTTGAAAAAAAAGCATTTAAAACCTATTTTCATCAAAGTCATATGTACTTAGAAGTGTTTAAGTAAAATCAAGTGAATTTATAGAAATAAAGAATCAGTTGAAAGTATAATGATTGTTAATCAAAAAATCAAAAGATAACATAATCCTACATCAATAAAATGAAACCTACCTGCTAGCTAACTGAAAAGTTATAAAATAAAACAAAGATGAAGTGCAAGATGAGTTAGTTGCTGAGGGAAAGTCCTACACACAGAGTTTTTTGTTTTCATGTAGAAAAGCACTCAAAGGGGGAAGGAAAAAAGAAACATTGGCTACCTCTGGTGCAGTTCATAACCCCCTACCCTAAGGACAGATCCAGTATGCAAACCTAGGAAGTACCAAAATGGGTGGGGGACAGGGAGGAGGGGAATGGGGACACCTTAACATGATTTGCTCATACAATGCATGTACTTATTCAGCAGAAGTACAGAGAACCCCCTAAGAACTCAACAAAAAAGCAGCCTTTAGCACTCGCCCTCCATGACTCAGGGAACTGAGTGGAAAAGGGAGCAGGAAGATTATAAGAGCCATGGTGGGGGAGAACCACCAGAGACATGGCCCCCCTCAGTAACAACATACAAAGGGGGATGGAACCAGGTTGACTCCCGGGCTATCCATAACCCCTTGCCCCATGGACTGATCCAGACTGCCCACTGAGGAGGATATCCAGCGGACTGAGGATATGGAAGAGGTAAATCGGGGAAATTGGGACACCAACACATTATTGGCCCATTCAGTGTATCTAAATATGGACAATAAAGGAAAAAAAATTTAAAAAATAAACATTTGTGGCATTCTTCTCTAGAAACACCTTTTGTGGCAAATTAATTGATTGTGAAATAAAATGAAAGATCTAATTGTAAAGTTTAGTGTGTATATTTTTAGCCATATATCAACAAGTGAACATGATAAAAAGCCTACATTAATTATACTGACTACTTCCTTAATGAAGTGCAGAGCTGTGTGTCTAATCTGGTTCAATTTATTGAATTAGGCGGTAGCTTTACTATTTTTAAAACCAGCTCCCTTGCTGTACTTTATATGTCAGATCATTCCAAAAAATTAAATAGTTCAGAATGCAAATGTAATCAATTGAATATGAATTTCATTTCTTTTTTAAAATTTTATTTTGTTTTGTTTTTTGATGTAGGGTCTCACTAAGGTTGACAGGGAACTCACAGCAATCCTCCTACCTCTGCCTCCCGAGTGCTGGGATTAAATAAGTGTGCCACCACACCCGGCTCATGATGTGTGTATTTTTGAAAACAATAGAAAACAGTTTGAATTTATAACAGTGATAGTGACATTTCCAATGCATAAAGTTTATTTCGTCTACATATACAACTTTCTGAAAGACTGTTAGTAAGTTCTGTAAATATGTAATAAAATAATTTTTGAGTTATTTTTACATAAAAATTAATTACTTGTTAAATTATGACATTTTGTAGCAAAGTTTTGTATTTAAAATGGCCTTGGTTTTAATTTTTGTGGTTATTTTGTTTTGGTGTGCTTTTGGTTTTAGTTTTTGAATCAAGCGGAATTGCTTGAAAATAACAAGTCAATAATAGAATTGGGAACATGGGAACCAAGCTGTTTAATTATAATATTTTACCTTAGTTTTTTTTTCAGAAGATTGCTAGAAATTGTGTCACTTGGCAGTCATGACAACTTGAAGTGATTATTATATTTAAAACTCAATTTTTTTTCACAGTTGAAAGAAGGAAAAAATAAGCTACAGTTGAATGTCTTGGTGATCACTTTAGTAAGTGATCTGCCTGAAAGTTTTCTGTGATTTCAAGACTTCAATATGAGTCATTTAAAATTGGCAAATTAGTTCAAAATAATTTATAGAAAATTTCAAATGTACATTTAAATCCCTAAAAGGGATTATGTCATTTTGTAATTATTTCTGCTGGCATTCACTGCTTTAAATAATGCAGTTTCCATGATTCATCACAAACCCTGTCCCAGCCACTGTCCCTAAGTTTGAATGAAGTTCAGGGCTATGGGTCCATTCAGGAGTACATATGAAGGAAGAAGAAAAGAAAAAAAAATGGGCAAAAGGTGTCACAGTTTTACACATGGACTAAAATTCCATCCTAAAAATAGCATAGCAAGAATTATGTTTACTCTTAAAAATGTTATTTATATATTAACAATGAGAGAGAGAGAGAGAGAGAGAGAGAGAGAGAGAGACAGACAGACAGACAGACAGAGAGAACACCAGAACCTTCTGCCACTGTAAAGAACTCAAGATGTATGCACCACTCTGTGCATCTGGCATTACATGGGTACTGGGGAACTGAACTCAGACAATCTAATCTATAAGTTTATATTATGAATAATATAAATGAAATGCAAAATCCTGAAAATATTAATACTTTGTAGCTCAAAAGGCATTATGCCTGGTCCAGAAGTAAAATCAAATCAATTTTTTATCATTTGAAAGGAACAAGATGGTGGTAACTAGCTTATGTATTAATAAAAAAGGAAATTCATGTTTCTCTAACACTACCTGATGGGAGGCAAAATGAATACCTGATGGTCAGGAAGAAGAACTGTTATATTTATATAACTACTGTGCATGCATTGCACATGTGTACTCATGCACGTGTACACATAATTACAGCAAATATAAAATAGCCTATAAAAGGAATTAAATTTGAAAACTATGGTGAATGATTTTCAATCTTCTAGTTAAAAAAACTTTTTAATATGTGTTCTATATTCATAAGTAAGACAAGTTTGTGTGTGTATGTGTCTGTGTGTGTGTTTAATAGTGTTATAAATGGACTCAGGGCCTTGTGTATGGCAGTTAAGCAGAATGAAAATAGGTTTTATCCTATTACAAGTTTCTTTCTTGCAGAAGTCAATACTGATCTCTCTGTAACTTAGTATATCAGTTATTTTTCCAGAGAAGAAAGCAATATGAATCTATCATGCACTGTAAGTCCTCATAACACCTACACAACATCAATGTTTCCGTACCCAGATCATCTAGATTGTTCTCCTACTGTTAAACAGTTTCTTTCAAAAAATTTAGTGCCTTGACTGAAGTTAATATTCCTGATGCCATCTCGAGTACAGTTGTAATCTGGTACTTCTGTTTCCTGTTGCCTAAGCATCATGTTCCTGCCCAGTAACTACAAAGCTCTTCCAAAGATATACTAGCGTTCTGCTTCCTATGAGTACAAGGGCAAACAGAATACCTCCATGCTTCTTATTTGGCAATTTTCAAATACATTCTTAAATTCATACATAGCATCAAAATACTGTGATTTTTTAACTTTTTGTCAATTTCTCTAACAACCCTTGGTTGGGTCAACTGTACCAGTTGCCCTTTATCTTTTCTAAAGATAAACTGTGGTTATAAAGAGTGTGGAGGGAATAAAAAGAAGTTTCCAATGTAGTAGGATTAAACCCTTCCTAAGCAGCTGAGAGTGTGTTATTATTGGAAGTAGTTGATGCTTTGAAGTTCGTCTCAGATGGGGAAGACTTTCAAAGAGACAGACTAAACAAATCATCCTGTTTACCATGTTTTGTATAACTCTTGTTCTACAACATCATTTAAAAATTGTCAAAATATATCTATATTAGACTCGGCTGTTTTTCCTAAATAAACAGTATTTGTCTTTCTCCTTTATCTAGGTTTGGAAGGGAACTGGATTGTAAGACCACCTCCTACTGATCAAAATCTTCTAGAAACTAATAAAAGACACCATCCAACCTATTTTCTAAGCAAGGAGTCAGTGCACTAAGAATCCCAGGAATAAGAGTAATCCACAAGCCTCCACGTCTCCTACACAGAATCCATCGTCAGAAGTAAAGTTGCCTGATAATTACACTTACTTTTCTTAATAAAAACAACTTCTTCTGTCAAAAGAGGTAAATTATCAAGAAGAGAATGTGGTGGTTAGAATGTAAATGCACACAGAGACTCAGATGCTTTTGTTTAAGGTGAACATGCCTACTGAAATCTCTAGTAGACAAAATTCTGCTGGAGGAGCTATGGCACTGGGGGAGGATCTCGAGGGAGCCTTTTTAGGGTTGCAGAGAGCCCTTTGAGCTCTGGCTGTTTGGGATTGTGATGGTTTTGTTGTTGATGATGTTGCTGCTATAGTTGTTGTTTTGTTTTGTCTCTGCTAGGGATGAATGAAAGTGTACCAACTTCTTCCACCAAGATGGAACTTCCTCTGTAATCTGAAAGCCTGAAATAAATCATTTTCACAAGCTGTTTCTGATCAGATGTTTGTCCCAGCAACAATAAGGTAACCACAACTGGAAACAAACTTTTCCTAACAATTATTAAATTAAGATTCTAGCGACTCCTTTACTGCAAATTTAAAAGAAGTACAAGCAAATTACAGTTTTAGTACAGTTCAGGGTAAGAATGTGAGTATAGAACTTGATAGTCAATTGGAATAAGAGAACTAATTATAAAACAGAAGAATAATTATCTCCTAAATTATGTATGGTTATATGTTATTATTAAATTCAATAAAAATGGATCCTTAAGAACTGAGAAAAAATATTTTTATGAATTTATTGGCTAGAAACATCAGGGTATATTGAACCTTGGGTATAGGCTCAAATTATAATGAACATTATTTATTATAAAAAAGCAAATATATTTATATAGTTTCTTGCACCAATAATTATATTTGTGAGAATTATATTTAATTTAATTTAATTCAGAGAAATATTTTATTCAATAAATGTCCAATTAGTTATATATCATAACTCTATGGATGCAATGAGAATAGTAATTTGGAAGTATGTCATATAGTAAATATACAGTTAATTTACATAAAATATTGTATACAATATATGCCCAGTATATGACATATTATATTCAACATATATAACATGTATTTAATATATGTTTATATTGATAAATAATTGGAAAAAATTCTAGAGCATCAATCTACATACATATATGTATATGGATATAGTATATATTTCATTGATCATTCATGGTATTGCTTATAAGCAACCATCATATCTTATGAGCAAAGAGATAATGCCTCCCATGTTCTTAAATTATCTCTGTTGGTCTTTAGACTCTAAATGTTTAATCCAGAACCTAAGTGTACTTAAGAAGACTTTAAAAGCTACATTAACACACTACTGGTTCAATTTGTAATTGTAAAATATAATTCCTCTGAGAAATCCCTCACTAAACATTCATTAGCCATGTTCATTGAGCAAATATTTATTTTGAGTATCTGCCCTGTGTAAGGCAATATTCTCCACACTGGGGTATCTCAGTGAGCAAAACTACCCTTCAATAAGCTCTGTGTGTGTGTGTGTGTGTGTGTGTGTGTGTGTGTGTGTGTGTGTGATGCTAAACTCTTACTTGTCACAGTACTTCTACCACTGACTTGATGGGTGTACTAAAATGACACTACTCCCTGAAGTCATGTTTAAATCCATACCCTGGCAACCTAACAATGCTACTTTATAGGCACAAAGTTTTATTTCACATACAGTATGTTAAAGAAACTCAGATGAAAAGATTATCCTTTGTTATATAACATACCTTAAATGGAATCAAAAGCCTCCATCCATGAGAGAAAGATATCATACACAGAAAGAAAGAAAGAAAGAAAGAAAGAAAGAAAGAAAGAAAGAAAGAAAGAAAGAAAGAAAGAAAGAAAGAAAGAAAGAAAGGGAGATATGACGTCACAAAGACAACTTGGATACAGAGCAGTCATATCCCAAGGAGTGCAGGCAGGCACTGGAATCTCAAAGAACAAAGGATTGAGTTTCCTCTAATGCTTCTAGAGGGTATGTGGTTCTGATGACATCATGATTCGGAATCAGTGATATTGATCTTGAACTTCTGGACTGCACAAGTGACAAATCATTTTCTCTGTTATACAGCCAAGCCATGGTATGTGTTTAGAGCCACCGCAGAAAAATAATGAAGTGTTCAACACAAGTTTTAAAGTTTAACAAGATGCATAATTGTCTAGTGTTCATGGTGGCCTCCAATAAAGGAAATAAAGAAGACATATTAAGTCATTTTTTCCTCCAAAAAAAAAACCTGAAATGGAGTTCTAGGTATATTAGTTAAAAGTTAAATGTACTACCCTCAAAGAGTCCAGGGACAAATCTCTCATATATTCCCAATATATAAAAATAAACTTCCTATATGTAACATATCATATAAAATCAAACAAATGAACAAACATCCATGGTATTTACTGTTTGAGTAAGGCACTCAGTAGATGGTGTTGCTAACTGATTATGAAGATGGGCAACCCAGCTCCTTACTTTTGGATCTATCTGGTAACTTTACTAATACGTTTCCCACAGAATATCACTCATTTATTATAACGACTATCTCAACAAACACAGTATCTTCTTCTCTAGGAATTTTCTCCAGAGAAGATAGAATGTGGAAAGGATTTCAAATGCTAATAATGTTAATACTATGAAAGTTGATTCTTCTTCCTGACATTTAACTGAAATATATATATATGTATACATAAATATGTATGTAAATATGTGTGTATGCATAAATATATAATTCATATTTGTGCGTATAAACTTTGAAATGATTTTATCATCAACAAATATAACAATTTCATTTAAAACATTTTTTGAGAACAAGAATATTACAGTGGGATTAGTTCTGGATTAACATTATCCTGGTCCTTTTTTTTTTTCAAATTGATTAATTTGCAGAGTCTAAACTTTTAACTTTAGGGAAAGTGTCTGGGTGATGATAATGATGTGTGTGTGTGTGTGTGTGTGTGTGTGTGTGTGTGTGTGTGTGTTAGAGCGCATGTGCTCAGCTGCTTTCTTTACTTGGATTGCATTTCGATTATAGGTCTACAAAATCACAATGATAGAAATATGTCCAAGAAGCAAAATTACAAATTATTCACTTATTTTATTTGAAAAAATTGGCATTGAATAACTTTACTTTTGATGTGAAATACAAGTATTGGGCTTTACTACATCATTGCTTAATATGGATATGAAAATTATATTTCAAAACTCATTTTCTGGACAAAAGATAAAAATCAGTAAATTAGCCAAATACACTATCCTAATTGCCTTTCTGGCACAAGATGGGAGTATTCTGAATTCCTAACTACTCTTTCCTTAATTACAAAATAAACACCATTCTATAAAAATTACTAAAGCTTTGGAACTCTGTTTCTAAGACGAGTTTGTTCCAAACTGGTATTTATTATCAAAAATGATTTATGGCAAGTGCTCAGTCAAAATAAATGTAGTGACCACTGCAGGAGGTGCTTCCTTGGGAGATTCTACAGGGAGCTTTGTCTTTCATTAACTTTAACTCCAGGTTGCTATGGCATCTGGTGACAACCATCGCTTTTGGAAACCATCCCCAGCTACCCACGTCCTCTTCTGAGGCTAAACAAGAATGAAAACACAAATTGCCCATAGATTTGTTTTTGTTTATGTTTTGTTTTGTGTGTTTTAATTATAAATACCAGAATTATAAAGTCTTCCAGAAAAGATTTTGAAAATTATAAATATGGCATGGTAGGTTTCAAATATATATATTTAAAAAAGATGATTAGGTTAAATCCAGCGGTCATCTGTTGAAAATAAAATTAAGGAAGTAACCAAAAAAGTATAGATTTTTATCAGTTGATCAGAACTAAATAATTTGCTTTGCATATGGCCAACTTAGTCAAAGTTCCATATGTTCATTCTTTTTAATTGACACAATTCCTAGGAAGACAAAAATACAGAACAGTGTTCACAGAGAGGCTGTAACCAACCATAGGCCTCAGAAAGTATTGAGATTATTATGGTATCCTTTATTATTCTTGAAGTTTATGTTTGTCTCTGATTTTTTACTCATTTTATTTTATTTTTAGAATATTTCATGTATTTGAAAGGAGGCACACAAGAGTCTCTTGGCACTGCAAACTAATTCTGGACCAATTTAAACATCTCTCTTATATGGAGACTAAGAATTGAATCCAGGACTATAGTCATTGCAAGAAAATACTTTTATCCTCTGAGCGATATCTCTCAACCCAAGGGTTACTCATTTTGGAAACATATAAGCTGCCTCTTATGTATCTATATAATTGTATTGATTATCTTTCCCTCATGCATGAAATAATTCCTAGGGAAAAATAGTGTTAAGACTCTTTGAGACCTATATGATTTTTTAACATAGGTTATATCTATTCCAGGCTGGTCTTAGACTCGCCATTGGACTAAGGTTGACCTAGAACTGCTGTACTGCTTACCTTGCCCTCTTAATGACAGGACGATAGGCATTTGCCACTATGCCAAAATGACAACTGGTAGATTTCTTTAAGACCATTAGAATTCTAGTTAATGAGATAAAATAATATGCTCCTAGGAAGTAGAGATATTATTCAGTATTAACTAAAACTTAACTTTCTCCATTAAGAAAAAATATGTAAATTAGATAAATTATATTGTCTGTACTAATGTAACATCAGTCAAAAGTCAACATCACACATTGGCAACTTCCAGTCTCTGGACCATTGTCTAGAAGCCTAAGGTAGGTGACATGGGTGATAGTATGCCTGCGTGCCTATTCAAAGCCATTTACTAGGCGTGGAGGGGCACTTCACTGTTCAGGGTCATTCTTTCCCCTTCAGTGTGCTCTCCTCATGAGCCTCCATTCTCTCATTCTTCACCAGCAAATGAACACTTAAAACCTTTTTCAGTATAATGTGTGGTAAGCTTGACCAGAGTGTTGGTCTCTGGGTTCACCGCATATTATAACGGACAAGCATGCCTGGGGGAGAACAGCAGGGCAACTGGATACATAAAATGATCCTCCTACTCAAAACCAATGAATGAGTAATGAGTGACGTTGAAACTTTCTCAGTATTTCTGTCCAGATAGGAATATAGAAATGCTTTTTAGGAAGGGGTCTTTCAAAATTAACTTAATATTTAGATTTATTAACATTTTCTCAATAATTTTCACATCTATATATAGTGTACTTTGTTCATACCTCCACCCCATTTCCTTCTGTTTTTATTTAGGAACTTAATGTATTCCAGACTTATTTAATGGTGTTAATTGAATAAAATGTGATGTGTTGCTACAGTTCGATTTTTTTTAAATTTTATTTATTCATTTTCAAGGAGAGAAACACAAACAGAGAGATAGAGAGAGAGAGAAAGGAAGAGAGTATTAGAGCCACCACTTTGTGGGTCTGGCTTATGTGGGTCCTGGGGAATTGAACCCGGGGTCTTAGGCACTGGAGGCAAGTGCCTTAACCGCTGAGCCATCTCTCCAGCCCTACAGTTCGATTTTAAACATCATCTTTCAATTATTGCTTTGGTGATAAGGTATTTATCATGTTCCTTTTAAAAGATTACAGAGAGACTGCAGAGATGGCTGGTTTAAGGTGCTTGCTTGTAAAGCCTGAAGGTCCAGGTTTGAATCCCGGTACCCACATAAATCCAAAATCTCAGGGTGGTGCATGCTCGTGGAATTTGTTTGCAGTGTCAAGAGACCCTAGTGTGTCCATTCATATTCATAATTTCTTGCTCTCTCTCCAATCAAGTCATAAATAATATTTTTAAACATTATAAAAAGTTAAATGAAAGCAATCCTTCCCTATATTAATATGAACATGATCTCCAGGTGTGTTCTGTGTTTGGCATTTGAGAGTCACCAAAAGATTATCAAATAGAGAAAAGAAGCTCAAAATGACCACTTAAAACAAAATAAAACATACTTCATGTAAAACCATTCATGTCAAAGAAAGTCAGGTGATTCTCTTTTCATACTTGAGATTTTCATCTATTAAAGGTACCAAAGTTATATTTTCCATATATAACATAAAAGATAAAAAAAATGAATTTCCAAAAGTGCACTGTGGCGTGATTAATCTTGTCAACCTGCATGGATTGAGAGATGCTCAGATTTTTAGTGCTTATTTGTGGGTGTGTCTGGGAGGCTCTTTCTAGAAATGGCTAAGAAAGACCTGCCACCTGCCCTGAATGTGTTCAACCCCCTCTAGTAAGCTTGTGGGGGGGGCATAGCTGGGCCATGAGGTGAACACCAGGAGGTGAGCAATGCTGTTGTAATAGTCTCTCTCATGATGCTTTGTGCCAACAATGTACAACCCTGAACCACATGGGAATGTTTTCCCCTCTCCTCCTAAGGTGCTTTCCTTAGGCATTCTTCATAGCAATTAAAAACTGACACAAGGACATTTAATCAACTAGTTAAATAAAAATAAGCAGACAAAACTTAACAAAGTACTACCAGCTCCCTCTCTGAATCTCAAATTAGGAACTGGAATTTTAGACAATAGGACTCAGCGAGTTGAGAAACATGCTGAACTAAACAAACAGAAATGATGTTTCTTGACTTACAGCTATTAATTTCATGTTTCTATAATCAAACCTTTAGACACAAATTTGCATGAAAATTCAAATCCTCATGCGAATTTCAATTATATATGCTCTTAAGAACCCTTTAGTGCTTTGATTAAGGAAAAACATGACTAATATTTGAAAAATACAAAAAAAAAGAATGAAACCTGAATATTTTGCCATAAAAATAAAGCATTAGAAAAAGAAATCATTAAATTCAAGGAATTTTAATATATGCTGCAAAATTGGATATTCCTGATGTATAGAAAAAGACAAAGTCAAGTTATTAAAAAAAGAGAAAGTTTTGATGCAGGAATTAAGAGATGAAAGAAAAATTTCCAAAGTTGAGTTTGAGCACATGACTTGAACTGAGCACTTGGCAGGCTAAAGCAGAAGGATTGCAAATTAGAGGCTAGCCTGGTCTACAATGTGAGAACCTGCCTCAGAAAGAAAGAGAAAAAAGAAAGAAGGAAAGAAAGAAAGAAGGAAGGGAAAAGGGAGGGAGGGATCGAGGAAGGAAGGAAGGAAGGAATAAAAGAAGGAAAGAAGAAAGGAAGAAGAGAATACAGGGCGGGAACCAGAGAGGGTGGAATGAAAAAAGAAAAAGGAAGGCAAGGTGAGAGGGAAGGAGTATGGATGAAGGGAAAGAAGGAAAAATAACAAGCAAGCTTTCTTTTCACCTTGAGATTTTTTTGTTGTTCCAGTTGTATTACATAGTAGTTACATGTTTATCTCCTCAGTAAACAAGAGTTATGTATGTTATATAATACCATCATTGTTTTAATTTGCTCATGGAACTGACTCATTCCCTAATGAAAATTTAAAGTGGACAAACTCATATAAGTACATAAAATAATTAATGGACCTCATATATGGCAGAAATCAAGTGGCTTCCTGCTGCAGTATGTAATGAGAATGGCTCATAGTCAACAACAATCATGACGCTTGGCCCATACTATTTTTACACATATCTTTTCAAATTTCTAAGGAAACAAAGCTTTCTTTAATTGGTTGTAATATTAATTCATCTGCATTAGAAAAATAAATACAAGGTGGGTTTATTCAGTCTCTTTTTTGCCTACTTTTGGATGCATGTCTCCACTTCTGAGTTCTTATGAAATGAGACTTGTGCAGAGTGCAGAGACTTGGGTTTTAACAACCACTGAGAACTGACATCTGCTTGCCCTTCAGAGATCCACTGATTCTCTCTGGGGTTCTTTACCCTTAATTAAAATAATAATAATAACAATAATAACAAATTGGTGATTTGCTTCTTCAAAATTTGTGAGAGGATGAACGTTTTTCAATTAAATATTTTCATTTATTTTCAATAGACATGATAGCGTTAATGCAGTTTTGAAATAAATTCTGATCAGAACCTTAGTGTGTACAAAATCTAAAGGTTGCAATTAAGGATCACTGTAACTACAGCTAGACAGAAATCTATTGGCTGATTGTTAATATTGAGGCATCAATAAGTCACACTCTTACCTGTTGGTGGTATTATGCCAGGAGACATGAGGCCAGGGACGGAATGTGGCATGATATGAGAGTTCTCTGGGGAGGTCACACTTTGAGTCCTCTTAGGAGGCCTTCCAGGTCTAGAACTGAAACAAACAAACAAAAAATTTTACAATTAAGCTGTTGTCTTACACATCATTTCAAAGTTGTTTCAAGTGGTAACATGGACTGTAAATAAATTTGTTTCAAGGACGGTTGCTTTTGCAGTTAGATGTAATAGACTTCCATCACTAATTAGATTACATGCTGAATTCATTTTCCTCATTGAAGATCAGCCTCTCCTGATGCATAATTCATAGCTTGCACCTCGTTACCTGCTTCTTCATATTAATATCTATACACAGTTTGAATTGCCTCGTTTGCATATGCTAAAGTTCTGCATGCAGCCTTCAGCACGAAAATTATGCACTAACTTGTAATAATTATTACAGTCAGCCTGCTATTGATTTATGAGACTTTTAAAAACCAAATATGTGTAGTACTTGTAATGAATGATATTTTAAGGTTCTTCAGGAAATTAAAAGGCAATGGCTGCCTAAGGAAATGTTCTGCTTGTTTGATTTAATACTACAGTTAGCTGGGAGGTGGAATGAAAGAGTGATTCAGAACTATAGCACATTTTTCGATGGTATGTTTTATTACTTCGCACTGCTAGCCTGATATCTAGATGATAAATGACAATACATATCTAATGTGTGAAAAGGTCTTGCAATTTCTTTAGTTTTTGTCATTTAAAAGATAAGTCAAGTTATCATTTAACTCTTATTCTATTTAAGTGAACCATCCTAGTAAGGGGCCTTACTTTAAATATAGGAGAATGAATTGGAAAAGCTTGAGATTATGTGTAGGACATCACTGAGAAACTGAAGTATCTTATATCTATCTGACATGTGTTTATATTTTAGCATGACTTGTCCTTTACATTCCCATTATAGAAGAAAAAATTAAGTGAGAAAGGTGGAGAAAATATAAGCACTCACCATTTTGTTTGAAAATACTATCAAGAATATAGTTCTTATAACTCTTGAAACAATCACCAATACATAGCATCGTGAACACACTGCCTCTGTATTAGGACTGTGCCTTTGAGATGATATTCCATTATTCATTGAGCCTGTATGTGCCTACATGTACCCAAAACATCTCCATGTTTGCTTCAGATTAGTCTCCTTGCCTCACCAGAGGATTCAAAATCCCTATCTCTTTTATTTTGTGTAATATATTTGGTCATTGAACAAATAATCACTAAGTTCCTGCTGTTTTCAAAGCAGTGCTCTATGGAAGCTAATTCAGGGGAATGAGTTCTCAGTCATCAGGAGCTCATATTCTTGCCAAGGGGGGGAGAATTGCCTGAATAAATAACTGTGATGCATATGGTAATGTGCTAAGTCCCAGAATAAAGTTGCTACCTATGCATTAATTAGAACTTAGTTGGGTGGTGGTCTTCCATGGTCAGAAAAAAAAAAGATGGCAATGGAGACATTCGAACAAAATTCTAAGGTTGTTAGGGTGTAAAAGAAAAGTTCATTTCCATGAGAAAGTTTTTTTTTAAAAAAAAGAATGAAAGCATAAACATTTGAGGGATTATTTCAAAAGAACAGAGGAGGAAATAACTCAAGTAGCAAGAGAACCAAGGAGACCTAGACCACTGGACTTGCTGACTTGATTCCTGGAAGCACTGGGAATTTTTGTAAGTTTGTCTGTCAATAGTCCTGGAGGAGCTCTCTTATTGTCCTGAAGTATCTCCCCAGCTGTTTCTTCTTTTTCTTCTGGACGTTTAACTGATCATTTGCCTCAGATCAATCAGCAGACCTCTGGTGGTCTCGACTCACCCTGAGTGAGCTCTTGTCTAAACACACATCTACAGCCTGGCTCTTCCTCCTGAGATTCAGACACATTAATGTTTATTTCTGAGACATCCATGCTTAGATGTTCTGTAACAACCTAAGACTCAGTTTGTCTAAATCTGAACTCAGAATCATCACCATTAAAACCTATTCACCTTTCTCTTGATCAGCAAAATGGTACCCAGGAGACTAAGCCAAAAGTTTACAAATCTGCTGTCTTTCCCTCATCTTCCACACTCAAATATAATCTCTGTGAAGATATTTCCTGCTTTCCACATGCTCCTTTATTATTATTATTATTATTATTATTGAAGCTTTGTATGGACACTTCACCATTAGTGCCATCATTTCCCTCCTCTTTGCCCCATTCCACTAAGGACCCTCAGTGGGATTATTCCCCACGGGGTTGTGGTTTATGAGTGTGACAGCAGCAGACAATCATCCTGAAGGAGGGAAGGGGTAATACCTCTGGAAATTCTCTCCCACCCTGTGGCTCTTACAATCTTTCTGCCCACTCTTCCACAAAATTCCATGAGCTGAGGTAAGTTTGTTTTCAATGGACTTTGGTGTTGAGCTCTCAGCAGCTTCTGGATTTCTGCTTTGTTATGTTATCCTCAGGGTCTTTCTACTTCACCGTGGCACAGGTTGTCAGGCTGGCCATCAAAATCTCTGTAAAATAACAATGCTTATCCCCTTTAACCTATGCTGATCTCACCCTCACCCTCACCCTCCGTTGGAGAATCTGGTTTTGTTTGTTTGTTTGTTTGTTGTTTTTTGCAGAAGGCAGACAGAACTGAGGACAACCAAAATGGAGTATCACTGAGCCTAGAAAACAGCAAGCTTGAAATGGTTTGCAAGCAGAATGACTAATGTTCATCAAGAAAAACTGTCAATGAGGCTGAATTCCTGTGGAAGTGGTAAAGAAGGTATAGCGTAGTCAGAACAAAGCAAGTGAAGTAACTGTTAAGAAACTTAGTAGAAGGTCATGTGTCATGGTGCACTCCTGGAATCCTCACAACTGAGAGAATTTGAATTCCATGGAAAACCTTATCTCTCTCTATCTATTTATCTATCTATCTATCTATCTATCTATCTATCTATCTATCTATGAATTAGGGAGAAGGATCAGTTGGTAAAATGGCTACCTCTTAAGCATATGGAGCAAAGACTGAATATCAGTAGCTTCTCATTGTTAAATGCTCATTTAATAAATTTTGATCTACTTGCAAATCCAGTTTTCCCTCAATTCCTCAAGTGCCTTGTCTTATTCATTCTAGTGATCAAAAACTTTCCAACAAATGAACAAAATAAAATAAAAAAGGTACACACAGTTTGGAATCTGAATGATGTATAAATATAATTGTGAATTACACACATCAAGCCCAGGGAGAGTACAGATTTGGGGAAAGCTCATGTAAGATATGTGGAAAAGTAAAGTGAAGTTCAAAGATCTGAGATTTTAGCACTTTGACATGTTGTTTTAAAAGAAAAGAAACTGTTAAGGAACATTTTATTATTCAGGCCACAGGAGTCCTCACAGCTTTCACTTTGGAAGCTGAAGTCAGGCTACTAAGTAGGAACACTTTAATTCATGCTGTGATTAGAATAAACCCAGTGGGCTCCTTTCTCCACAGATATCTCCTGCCCAATCTATCACATTGCATCCAATTCCACCAATAGAGATTTATTGCTTTCAGACTTGAAGTTTGAAGTTCTTTCAAAGCCTTCTATTAAAATGCAAATACTCTTGGTGGTGCTAACACCCTAAGGCCATAAACTAACACCCTACAGGGGATTACTTTACAATTAGGTGAGAAGGTAGCATTGAAATACTGATGCAAAGAACAAGGACCTGGTGAAAAGATGGAGGAGGAGAAGCCTGATCACTTACCCTTTTGCCTAAACACAAGAATTCTGGGAACTCTGACAGAGAACTTAAAATGTAGGAAAACTTATAAATAACCATACCTAATATTCTTTTACTTTTTATTCTTTTACTATTTAATATCTGCAATACTCTAAGAAAGGAAAGCAAAAAAAACCTTAAATATTTAAATACTTTTTGATAGACTTTTAGGAAATTTCCAGGATTATATGCACATATCAGTATGACAAGAAGGATCTGTTTAATTCCTGGACAGCTGGACAGACCTCCTTAAATACAGGCTTCATCAAGTAAATTTAAAAATACTCAACATCAAGTTATCAGAACTCTTCTGAATACTTAATTGCAATAGCATATGTTAATGGAATTACTACTATGCTTTGTGAGAAACCATTATTCTTCAAAAGAACAGAAAAAAAAAAACTTGAGTAAAAGGAGGAAGTAAAATAATGGGAGAAGCACTTTCAGAAGGAACAATGGTAGTCCAGCCTTGTCTACAATAGGGGACCATTTCTACCTCAGAACCTCAGAGCAAGCTGAACTGGCTCCAATCTAATCAAAAGAGACTCACTTAAATAATTACCTTAGTAGGTTGAATTAATTCACCACTGAAGACCTTCTCATTGTTTCTGACAGCATCACACATTACCATAGGACAGACTGTGGCATTTTTCAACCAATTGCATTAAAAGAGAAGGGCAATGGTTTAGGAATGCCCAGATTTACACTTAATATGGAAAACACTTGGAGACTCACCTCACTTCACCTAGGACATCATTCCTTAACTTACATCATCAAATCTTGAAGTAATTTTCTCTTTCCTGTGGCTCTAGAAGGGTGACAACCACTTTCTAGCCCATTGCTCCACTCAGCATGTATGGTGTTTATTCAGGGTGCTCACAAAACACATGCATGATATTTATTCAAGGTGATTAAACATTTAACCAGGAAAGGAGAAGGGGGACTGTGACAGTTCAGGCAAGTTCCAGGGACCCCTCCCCTTGAGGGGGAAGTGTCTCTAGCCAGAGCTCAAACCTAGATGCAAAAACCTGATTGGTCAGGTATAGACTAATCAGCTGTATCTCTGACTTCCCTGATGGAAGTTTGAAAACACTTCCCTAGAACAAAGGCCAGTGTCTTCCACATGGCATCCTAGAAGGAGGATTTTTATTCATTTTCCACATGAACTTTTTCTCATGATGGGAGCTCTCTATTATCTTCCTTTTCCTGCCTATTAAACAACATATTTTTATTTTTATTTTATTTATTTTATTTTATTTTTTGCAGTGCTGAGGACCCAACCCAGGGCCTTGTGCTTGCTAGGCAAGCGCTCATCCACTGAGCTAAATCCCCAGCCTAAACAGTATAAATTTTGACCCAAACCTCTGCCACATATTCTCTGCACACTGGTGGCTGGAGAACTCTGTAACTCCCCATGTTCCCTTAATAAAGTCTCCCTCTATACCTTAGTATCTGGTTGTCTGTGATTTTATTTCTTTAACTTTGTTGACAAGAATTTGTTTACACATTAAATTTTGGGGTGCATTGGAATTTTTGTTGGGCATTATCTAAATTCATCCTCAGCTCACCCCACTACAGAATGAGGCTAAGTATTAAAAGAAGAACAAGAGTCACTCCAAATGTTAGTAGGAGGGAACTGAGTACATTGCATATATCCCAATATCTCTCCATAAGCATGCCTTCCGCAGATCTATTCAGAAGTATTTCAGAAATCTAAGTTCAATTTTCTCATTCAGAGTTGAACCAGAGAAATAAGTAGAATCCAATAACAAACTATCATATCTAAGCTTGGAATTATGAAATCAGTTGCCCGGAAGAAATTATGGATCTAAATCCTACTGGTCTGGGTACAATAAGTATGCCATTCAATCAGTCATTCACTCATCTATGCAAGAGAAAGACAATGTTGTACAAGCAGCAGCGTAGACATGAGAGATGGAAGAGTGAAGTGCAAGCTCTCCTTTTAAAAGGAAGAAAAAATTACATCGTGTGTGGAGTAGCAGCACAGTAGAAAAACACATGGAAGCAAATGCGTATTCCAATATCCCAGGACACAAGTAACAGGGAGAAAAAAACCAATGAGCTAATCTGCAAACCCTTTCTAATCTATTCTGCACACGAAGGTTCTGACTCTCTGTATTATACCCATTATTCTCCAGTCTACCGGATGCACAAAATCAAACTATAAGCAGCTTCTATTTGTACATTTCTATTCTATATGATAATCATTATATTTTCATATCACAAATAATATATATGTATATTTCATAAGAACCTCATATATTATATAATGTATATTCCTGTTTATTACATATTTATGTGAATTATTGATTTTGTTTTGGAAAGGTAAAATCAGCTTAATGATCTGGATGTCTAGTTGAACATCCATATATCATGAAGACTGATGTTTAGTAGGGTTATTAACTGATGTTAATAAGGGTTAATGCTTATATCCTAGTTAAATGAAAAAGTAAGGAACATGTGTGAAGATTTGAACATAGAGTACAAAAATATATTGAAACTAAAGCAAGCCAGAAATACTATAGTATATATACTGAAAGGAAAATGATGAGCTTTGAATGAAAAATTGTAGCTTTTATTTTATATCAGAAAATATCAGATTATCTGCCATATATATGTATAAAATATAAAATAAACTTATAGATTGAAATCTCACATTAAAATATTATATTTTTTCAGAGAATTTACTGTTCACTAACCTTGATGCTGGATGAGATTAAGAGGAATTGATATACTTCATATGATGTGTCCTCTCAATCGTTTTAACTTTTATTTCCATTATATTTCTTCAATGTCTGCTGAAACATGGTCTCATAGGTACAGCTCTGAGAACTCTACAATTTTAGTAAAAGTCTAATTACTGCTACCTAATAGATTAACTCAACCTCAGTAAATAGACTCATCAACTTTGTAAAGACACCCTTTACATTGTTTAATGCATATCTATGCTTTATTAAAAAAAAGTAGTTGGTTTATAATAATCAGTTTTCAAATGCATAGCTTTTTTCTTAGATCCTGGCAACTTGTTAGTGGAAGAAATATTTCTGTGAATTTTCTGAGTCACCGGTCTGGATAAGCAAGCAAATGCTTCTGTGATCAGCATTATTGTACGTCTGCGTTTTCTATTGTTTTTTTTTCCTTGTAGCCTGTTGAAGTTTAAAGGATATGAAAGAAGTGAGCACTTTCACAGTCTTTTGACTCACATTTGTTTGGACATTTTGTCTTCTCTGTCCAGGTATGCCATGTCTACCTCTCAGTACCAGTAGACTGAACTCACTCATCAAAATAAATAATCCTGTGCCAAGTTATCTGAGCTTTTTTCTTCTACATTGCAAATATCAGAAAATGTGGTAAAATAAACACTAACTAAACTGAGTTCACCATAACACCTGTTACTTCCTGGGAGTTGGTTTGTATTGTGAGCGTTTTAAAATATTTTTTTAATTAAGGACTGTATACTTGATAAGGAAATTCCCTCAAATTTTAACTAAAACATAGAGCAGTGTATTTTAGCTAATCTTAAAAATTGCATCTTATGTTAACTACCAACAGCCTAAAATATTGGTGTGCATTTTTCTCAGATCACATCCTTGAGATTAACTTCTGAAGCCTGTATGCCTATGCCCTGTTTTCAGCATCTACTCACAAAAGCCAAATCAACAAATACTGTTAAAATCTGCTAGATATACTAGCTACATTAATCATAGTTAATATGTTAATCTTAATTTAAGATCCCTTAATTTTGGAAAATGTCTTTGAACTTAAACTTTATCAATCAGAAACTCTATAGATGTTAGCCTTAATTGCCTTAATTTGAATTCTTATTTATTTATTTTAACAAGAAATAGAGAATGTGTATGAGAGAGAGAGAGAGAAAGACAGAGAGAGATACAGAGGGGGGGGGGTCATGATAGGGCCTTTAGCTACTGTAATGGAACTCCAGATGCATACACCACTTTGTGTATCTGTCTTAATGTGGGAACTGAGGAATCAAACCCTGGTTATTAGACTCTATAGACAAATGCCTTGAATCACCCCTGTGCAATCTCTCCACCTCATCAATTTGAATTCTTTACATCAAGGATAAATGACACAGTAGAAGTATCCCAACAAATGTATCAGTAAATCATAATGAATATTTGTAAGATTTTTTAAGAAAAAAATAGTCTTACTTAATGTTTTAATTACGGAGATACAACAATTTAACACTATTTATTTTACATACCTATACAATAAATCCATATATAGAATATTTCTCTCAGAGTAGATACTATTTACACAATTAATTTGGTGAGATTTGGCTGTGTAGCTAAACTTTTTTTTACAAGTTTTTAGTCACTTTGAAACTTTCTTTTCTTCAGACAAGTCTTTTAGGCCATGGAAAGACTACTTATAGTACATGCTGTTTATACAATGAGGCAAAAAGATTTAATGCAATCCCCTGAAGTAAAAATCCCGAAATAATTAAACAATTATAAATGAATTTATTAACATTTAGTGAAAAGTTGACATATCATTACCTTTTCCCCCCACAGTTTTAGTCATACAACAAAGGCTATATTTGACAAAATTTAGATATGATATTTAAAGATATTGCAACTCAAATATCCAATATCTAAATGAATCGTTTAGAAAAGTTTGTATATTTTCTTATAATTTATTTTCAATTGGAACTCCATATAACTAGCTGTCATCAGTGACTACTATTATTAGGTGGTGTTTTGTTTTGTTTTGTTTTCACCCATGCCATGTATTTGTTGTGCATGCCAAGACTTTGTTCAGAAATACACAGAGACTAGTGTTGATTATCATTGTGTTTTTATATATCATCTCTAATTTGGGCCCAATAGACATATTCTGATTCAATCTCAAAATAATATCAAACACTCCTCAATGGAATATGTCATATCCAATATTCTTGTGGCCTTTTCTCCAAATGATTTTATTTTATTCTGGGATAGATCGAGATAGATGATAGACTGATAGATAGATGGATGGATAGATAGATAGATAGATAGATAGATAGATAGATAGATAGATAGATAGATAGATAGATGATAGAAGATAGATCTATCTATGTATCTATCCATCTCTCTCTATATATATATCTTTCTATATATAGAGAGATAGATAGATAGATGATAGATAGAGAGATAGATAGATATTCAATAACATAACAATAGTTACACTATCAGGCACCACTTACACTTTGATTAACTATTAATACTAAGAAAACATTGTAATGAGCACTCTTCTTTGTTACTATTATTATTTATTATTTATTATTTTTTCCTATTTTGTCCAGTGTTCAGAATAAAATCTAGGACCCCGTGTTATCTAGTCAAGCACTCTACTTCTGAGCTATAGTTTCAGCCTTGTTTACTGTTATGTATCTCATCTTACTGGGAAGAAAAAGGACATATCAGGAAGTGACATATTTTACAAATAAATTATAAAGTAGGTATATCTTGTTTTTTTTTTGCTCTAAAGTATGCACAACTATAAGTTTATAGTAAATTAATAGTACACAAACATACATCATTTTGATATAACCATCTTTGCATAAAAATCATAAAAGTAGAAACCACAGTTGTTTCTATTAAGTGATTAATTCATACATTTGTTGCAGATGAGAGTAAAAACAGAGCCTATTAAATCAGAACTCAGAAAATCTTGTTTTCACTCTTATGAATGTAAAGACAAGATGACTGACTCAACATAAACCAAATGTTTTCATCCTCAACTGACAAATAACTTGTATTCCACAACTTCAGAAATTATACATAACTAATTTATTTGTGGAACGACCTGGAAAGCAAGAACAACAACAACAACAAAATGAAACCTCCATCTCCTTCTACTGTGCAATGTAGGAAGATCTCCAATTTTTCAAGTAATAGTCATAAACTCAGAGATGAAGATATCAACCCCTAATTCATTACTTGACATAGATATTACAAAAACACCAATCATCCTTACTAAAAGAATTTAAATCGATTAAGCAATTCTTAAAGTTTTCCTTCATGATTCATCTGTTTATATTCATGGTAATACTATAAGAAACTAAGAAACTATGGCACAAACTTCTTGTCCCACAAAGTTGGACCAGAACTGGTAATAGCCTTTTCAAGCTGGAATAGACATTCAGTTCTAAGTAATTAAGTTTTACAGTACATATGCATGCATGAAACCAACGAAGGACTTCATAATGATTGGTATTTTAAAAGAAGCCCCTGTCCATTATTGCAAGGAAAAGAAAATGTTCATCACTTACTTTTTCCTGACCCTGACCTCACTTCATTTTTATCCTAAGAATTGTCTAGAAATTCTGTGGACTTACTTGCTCATTGATAACTATTTACTCTTGAAGATATGATAATTGATATTTTAAATGACTTTATAATGTAATGTCTTCAGCTTATAAGAATAGTATAATATAGGTATTTAATCAATCCTTATTAAATGAAAAGAGAAAATGAATAGTTGAAGGAAGGAATGGAAGCTCTCAGCTGATATCTGACTACAAGATTCTATGTGCAGGCTGGCACTCTTACATGTCAGTGTTTTGTCTGGTGCCATATTGAAAATGGTGGTGGTGAAGTGAGCCTGAGTTAGGGCCCTCTCTGTGATATCCTTACCTCTAACTGAACTCCCTGGCCCTGTCTCAGCTCTTCAGAGGGATGCAATTGGAAAGAGAACAATCCATAACTGTTTAAGTTGATGACAGTTGAAGGAGCCTGAAATCATCACTGAAGGTGTTCCACACCCACAGTTTTGAACTTGGAAAAAAGGCCAAGAGAGGTATTTGAAGTTTTCGTTCTTACTTTCCTAATAAAGTGAGCATTTATAATGTTTAATCTCAGTTTTTAGATCCTCAATAATAAACCAATTCAAACCATATCAATTTATTCTCACAGATTGTTGTCTATAGATGCAAAGTCATATGTGAAAGTCCTAAAAGATTAGAATAAATACCTTTGGAAGGCTATATTATTGAAAGCTGCTAATATATCACTTTGCTCGCTGCTGTGATGTAGACAGGTGGATAAAGTATTTCTATGATTGATATGAAATTTATATTCAAAAGGAATTGTGTATATACAAAAATAATTTACTAGAAACTATTTTAGAAGCATATTTGTGGAGAGAATAATTTAAAATAATCTATACTGATTGAATATCAGAAATATAATCTCTACACTTTATTATTAGAATATATAACGTGTTTTCCTGTTTTCAGAAAATTAAAAAAGTTCCTATCAATAATGAGGGCTAGGAAATAGTAATAATCATAAATAGTTACATCCATACTTAACACACATGACCTCAATAAATATGAATTATTTTGATATTTTTCAGACAAGTTCTCAATCTATAGTAATGGAAAACCTTTAAATTCACTATGTAGCTGACCTCAAACTCACAGTGGTTCTCTCCTCAGCCTTTCTATTCCTAGGATTATGGCTATGAGCTATGATAACTGGTCCAATAAATATGTATTTACTTAAGGTTCAACATGATAAAGACATTTTCTTAGATAAATACAGACATTAACCTGATATTTCATAATTTAAAGTGATGTTGATAGGTTTTATTTTATTTATTCATTTATTTATTGGTTTTTCGAGGTAGGGTCTCACTCTAGCCCAGGCTAACCTGGAATTCACTCTGTAGTCTCAGGGTGGCCTCGAACTCACGGCGATCCTCCTACCTCTGCCTCCCGAGTGCTGGGATTAAAGGCGTGCATCACCATGCCCAGCTGTTGATAGGTTTTAAACTTATAATTAACAGCTATTTCTTTTGATTTGGTATTACCCAAATTATCATAATTTATTCATCACTTGATCTTTCACAATATAAGGATTTATAATATGATTTTTGATAGGCTGTTAAAAATACTTCCTCTTTGATGTTCCAATATATGAGTGAAAATCCAGTAAAATATGAAAGATGAAAAGTTCAAATTGATTGGAACAAGATCTTCAAAGGAGTAACTGGGGTCTAGATAAGAAATGTAAGATATATTTTTCATAACTACAGAAGAAACAAAGCAATGAGAAGTACAGCTTTTCTGAGTTAGAAAGTGAAAACAAACATCAGAAGGCGTAGTCAGGCAAAGTGGAACATGTCTTTAGTCACTCAGGAGGCAGAGGTGGATCTGCCTGAGTTCAAGGCCAGCCTGAGACTACATAGTGAATTCCAGGTCAGCCTGGAAGACCCTACCTCAAAAAAATGAGAGAGAGAGAGAGAGAGAGAGAGAGAGAGAGAGAGAGAGAGAGAGAGAGGAAAGAAGGAGGAGGAGGAGGATCAGGAAGGGGAGGAAGAGGAGGAGGAGAAGAAGAAGGTGTACTATGTGAGATGATATTGTATGTTTATAGAAAGGAGAGAGGGAAGAGAGAGAACTAACAGAGATCTGGCAATTCCACCATTGGGTATATATGCAAAGGAAATGAAATCAGCATGTTGGGGAAACCTCTGCTCTACCATTGTACCTCACCTTGATTCTCTCTCTCTCTCTCTCTCTCTCTCTCTCTCTCTCTCTCTCTCTCTCTCTCTCTCTCTGAGGTTTTTGTTTTGTTACACAA
>PVHP010015280.1:0-37702 GCA_004024765.1 Zapus hudsonius
AGACAGAGAAAGAGAGAGCACCAGGGCCATACCTTGTGGGTCTGGCTTATGTGGGTCCTGGGGAATTGAACCTGGGGCCTTAGGCACTGGAGGTGAGTGCCTTAACCGCTGAGCCATCTCTCCAGCCCAATTTTCATATTTTCTTTTTAAAATATTTTGTTATCCTAATGGGCAAAAAGTGGTCTTGAAATTCTATAAAATTTGTGGTTGTCTTTACATGTACTTCACATTCCTATCTCTTCCTTTATAAAAATAATATTTAATTCTTTGGTTCAGTTTTACTGAACTGTTGATTATCTAGCTGTTGAGTTATGTTATTCTTTTTGATTTTTATGTTTTGAGAAAAGGTCCCATATAGCCCAAGCCTTCCTTGCCTCTATATTCTATGTGCCACAATTACAGGTGTCTGCCACTATTACCAAATCTTAAGATTTTTTTCAAACTTTATATTTTATATGAAATATACTTTCTAAAAGTTTTATGCTAGAATATTGTTACCTTTTCTTCAGTTCATTATTCTCTTATAGATAATAGAAGATTTTAATTCTCATGAAATACAAGTTTCCAATTTTCTTTTTGTAGTTGTGTTACTTGTGTCATATTGAATAAACGTTGTGTACCTTGTAATTGCAGAGGAATTTCAATTGCATTTAATTTGAGCTACTTTGTAGTTTTACATACTCTATGATTAATTTTAATTGAAATTGTATGTATGTGGCAATGGTTAAGTTCTATTTTTTATCTAAAATATCTAGTTGTTTCAGAAACATTTATGAGAAATGCCTTTTTTTCTCCTGTAGATGGGTAAATTTGTGGAAATATATATATATATATATATATATATATATATATATATATATGGCTTAATTTTATGACTCCAAATTTGGCTCTATAGTTTTATATATCTTTGTGCCAAATACCATGTAACTTGATTGTTGTAGCTCTAGAATAAGTCTTCAAATTAAGAAATGACCTTCAATTTTACTTTTTTCATTATTATGTTTATTTCTTATGTCCTTCGATTTTTTTCTTTTTTCTATTTTTAAAAATTATTATTTAATAATACTGAGGTGTTTTTAAAATTTTTTATTAATTTATTTGCAAGCAGAGCAAGACAGACAGAATGGGTTGTCAGGGCCACCAGCCACTGCAAATAAACTATGCATGCATCACTTTGTCATCTGGCTTTACGTGGGGAATGGGGAATCAAACTTGGATTGTTAGGGTTTGTGGGCAAGCACCCTAACTGCTGAGCCATCTCTCTCCAGCCCAGGCCCTTTGAATATTTGTGATAGGAAATAAGCCTATCAGGGTCTATTTCTCCAAGCCTATGAATTTTTGTGTATAAATATCAACTGGAAATGGTATTCTTTAGACATGAATAATTAGAAGCCAAAAAGTCATCAAGGAAAACAAATAGCTCATTTTGATTAAATCTTAAAATATTCCTGAAGGAATACTCTGTAGGCTACTAGGTAAATACAAGAGAGCCTTGCTGCCTAGAGATCAGAGCTGATATATTTTGTGCTGGGAAGTTACTTAACATAGCAGCCTAGTATAGGCTACAGGTAGGAGCGAGTCAAGGGGTTTTAGAATGCAGCAATTCACAAATATAAAGTGCTGGATGATGAAAGAGACAGATTATAAACAAGTCACAATTGCTTTTAATTGCTGAGCCATCTCCCCATACCATATGTCATGATTCATTGCTCTCACCTAACACAAGGAAAAATGATCAAAAATGAAGTTGGCTTTATTAATTATCCTGCTGATGAATAAATGCAAGGGCCTGGATATGAAGAAGTTTTCTAGGACTGAAACTGGCACACCTGTTTCAGTGAGGTTTCTAGCAGAGTAAAGGAGAAGCGAGTATATAAAACAGATAGTTTGAAGTCACTTCATTATCTGGAATCCAAAAGAGGGCTTTGCAAATGTCTACTGACATCTATTCTTAACTTCCAAGAATAGCTCCAACAATGCAATTGAGTCATAGGAGCTTTGCAAATTTGAGAATTTTATATTTCCTAGGTTCCTTACTTCAATTTTTATTTCTCAAGTTCCATTGTAAGATTGCTTCATATTTCACAGACCATCTCCACATAATTTGCAGTCACTGAGTTCCTAGCAACTCAAATTAAGTGAGATATAACATCCTAATTTAGTCAAAGTGATTTGGATACCAATTATACCTAAACACTGCTTGGACCCTTGGAGACTAAATTGGCATGAATCTAACATATTGGGTTCACCAGAAGATGAAGACGGTGAGTAAAACTGGTAAGTAATGAATCATAAACCTCTACTGTTGCAGCTATGTTGTAATACATCCTTAAAACTCACTTTAAGGATACCTGAGACAAAAATAACACCATGAAATTTTAAGCAAGCTATTGCACATACATTTTCAGTTTCCATGTTCCTAACATGCTTCATGGAGAACTAGATTAGTCTGGATCTTAAAGCAAATATTCTTAAAATTTGAAAGAGATTTTCATATCATTTTACAACATTATTCTTTAAGCCACCAATTTATAATGTATTCCTGAAATGAAAGAAAACTGAATATACAATGAAATGATTGGTGTTGTTCAATTCATAAAACTGTTATTGTACTTGTATGTGGAAGAAATTGCAGACTTGTTGGCTGAGTCAAACTTTCTCATGGTGAGAAGTTGGAAAAATGCAAACTGAGAAACACAATGATCTTAGGTAATCTCTAGTCTCCTTAAGTAGCTGTTTGTCATTCATTCTGTGTTTGACCTACCATCCCTTTTTGGCATAATGCTGTTCTGCCATGAATATATAAGTTGAATTTCCCTAGGAATAAACATCAGGTAATCTAAAGTGTATGTTACTCTACCCAGTAACTACCACCACAACTTCTCTAAAATCAAAATCAAATTCAAAAAGGAACAATGAGACGTTGAGAAAATGTTCAACTACCAAAGTCTTGGGAATCAAAATATCTGAAAACAGTAAGAAATACTAGATGCTTCCTGGGCAGTTGGAGAAGAATGCCTACAAAAGGTGTGATTGGAATAACTGGTGAAATTTGGTTACGGATGATAAATTAAATAAGAACATTAAATCAAAGTGTATCTTGCTCTTTTACTTATTAAGTTGTTTTAAAATGAATGTTCTTGCAAAATGCACAATGAACCATTCAGGTGTCCCCATTATGGTCTCACATGAAAACGTGTGTGTATGTGTATATTTTTGTGTGCACATGTGCAACTTGGAAGTGGGGGAGAGGAGAAAAAAGAAAGGGGTGAGGAATGAAGAAGTAGAATAAAACAGTTAATAAATTATAAAAATCATTGGTGCCTTCTGTGAGCATCTCCTTGTTCTATTCTTGCAACTTTCCTCTTTGCATGAACTATATCAAGATGTAGTAAAACACATATGTACACACAAACTATAAAGGTAATAAAAGTGGATTCAGATATAAAATATCTCTGTTGCCAAATGTTTCTTCTCATCTCTCTTATCTTCAGGGAGTTTCTTCTCTTCTCTTCTTGATTTCATCAGCTTAAGGACAATGTCTTTTCATTTGTCACTCTACCCCAGATGCTTTTTATTTTGTCATATCAAAACTGTGCGATACAGCTTTCCATATTCAAATGCTGCCAGAAGATGACTCAGAAGGCTAGAAAGGTTCAGGAAAAAGAGACAGAGTAATTGCAGTTGCACGCATATCATTCACATCAGGCTAGCTTGCTCTGCAGTGTGCGTTCAAGGATGGATGGGAGACTGAACATTAGAAATGAATGCACTTGTCTCTGTAGAGAAGAAATGGAGGAATCTAACCTGCTTTGTCTTCAAAATAAAGCTGAATAAAGTAGGCAAAAATATTCATATGGAAGATATTTCTAACTGCATCTTATCATATTCTTTTAATGAATAATTTCACTTGTCCTTTTATACTAAATTATGCTCTTTATTTTAAGTAGCCATTTTTAGTACAAGATTTTAAGGCTTCCATTTTCTCTGGAGAGTTAATCAAACAGAAAAATCTTGCTACTTGGAATCTTTTATATTCAGATGCAGAAAAACACAGTCTAAATGATGGACTTAATACTATTATTTTTTGTGATCTGATAGCATATATTCATTTTTATAGCTTTGACAATGAAGATAATGAATAATAACAATAGCTAAGTATTCTTGCTTTGATATTAAAATGATCAAGGATTATAATGGCTAAAATAAAAAAGTAAAAATATCACTATAGCCTCTTGTATGAATGTAGTATAGCCATGTGTCATATGACATTATTTTAACTAACAATGAACCACATTTATGACAATGGTCCTGTACTATCATGGAATGGAAAAAATTCCACTTGTCTGAGGATGTTATAGCATTGTGAAGACTTTGAGTGTATCATATTACTTGCACATCTGGTTATCCCCGTGTGAAAACATCAATTATCCTACTAGTTGTATAAATAACAGCACATATTATGCTAATTATAGAATATAGCATTTTTACATTGGTCTTGTTATGTAGCATTCACTATGAAACAAACCCGAACTACTGAACTTACTATAGGCTAGATATGTAGTCCATAATAGCCTCAAACTTCAGGTTCTCTTTCCTCAAAGCCCTACAGTTACAGGTGTGTGCCGCTGTGCCCAACTTGTACTTCATATTGATATTGATGACGGATGTCACTTGTTATTACTGACCTGATAGTAATGTATCCACTACACTACAATTTCTATCCTTACTGTAGCATGGACACCACTTATGTGCGGTAGGCAATGTGGGTATCAGCCCATACATCATGCGTATGAAGAAGCCAGCCACATCACGAGCTGGTTAAGTTCACTTTGTAATATTTCCATAATGGCAAAAGCCCAATGGTCTATTTCTCAGAAAGTTTCCACACCTTTAAATAATGAATGAGTGTAATAAAAAGTTGAAGTGTGTGTTTTCTAACCTGAAAGTGGTTGTACAAAATGATGAATCTATCTCAAGTGGACTCTGCTGTGATTTCTGGTTATCTAGAAAACGTGAATAGGGGAATGGATGAACAGTTATGTGTCTATCATTAAGGACACTAGTATTTTAAATACTATTTAAAATTGTCCAAGTGAAAGCAGATTAAGTAATGTAGATAAAATGTTTTGTTGCTATAGGTTAGTAATAATATTAAAAAATCCCAATTCTTTTCAATTAAAGGTTGATTGACACATATAAATAAATAAATATGCAGATGTATGAGATACAGTGGAATGTTTTGGTTCATGTGTGCATATGACTTCACAGGAATATTTAATAGATTTGCTCAGAAACATGCAGTGAACATAATTGTTTGATTCACAAAGTGACTAAACCCAAGAGATGTACAATATCTGTTCAAGGTCATATAGAAAGTTTATTCTCAACAAGTTCATCTTACATCCTTTGAATCTATGTCTTGATCTTGTCAATTATGGGGTAGGTGTTTTGTCTGTATAAAATATCATATTTGAAGAATCCCAGGGAAACTGAGTTGGAAGTAGAGTGTAGGAGCTTACAAGTACCAGTATTCTAGAAAATCCCAGCAGTTCTTTTGCCTCTTAGTACTACTCTGGCTTATATACTTTTTATCAGTTCCATATATGGATATTATATGTATATATTTTCTGGATATTCCTAACCTGAAATTCCACAGACATCTATGATAAAATATCTGCTTGGGAACTTGGTCTGCTTAAGCTTTTATCTATTTTGATTATTCCTAATCATTGCTAGGATAATTATTCAAGAGTAATTATTTTTATGTTTGAGAAGAATACAGCTACTATTCAGAGGGAGACAGAGGGAGAGGGAGGCAGAGAGAGATAGCTAGAGAGAGACACAGAGAGAGAGAGAGCTTCCAGATGCATGCACCACTTTGTGCATCTGGCTTTACATGAGCACTGGAGAATCAAACCTGGGTTTTGCAAGCAAACACCTTAACTGCTGAGCCATCTCTCCAGCCCCCAGAGTGTATATAATTTTAAAATACTCATATTTTATTATTTTCCAAGCATTTAAATACTACTGGCATGATGAACAAACCACAAATTACATTAAATTATTTTGAACATCTTAACTATTTGATACAAACTAATTAATGTTTCCCAATTATTTTGAAATAATTACAGCTACTAAATGTTTTGGCAATTTAAATCCCATTAAAATTGTCAGACTAATACTGAAATATTTCATAGTATTATTTGAATATATAAACACAATTGATTTTAAATTTTTTCCTTTCCTCTACAATTGTTTCTCTATAGTCAAGTTTTATGGAACTTAGAAAAAATATGCTTTTGTCTCTTTGAAAGTTGCAGTGATGATTGTGTGCAGGGTAGAGCTCAATGGTAGAGAGCTTACCTACTTTGTCAGAACCCTGGTTTTGATCCCCAACATCTCAGCAGTAAAAACAAAATGTTGCAATTTTGACTTATTATATAGATGATTCTAGTCAAGAACTAGTACAAAATATGGATTACCAAACACTCCTTACTGAAATTTCTTTTCCAAATGAGTTTTCATTTGATATTTATTAAAAAGTTATTTATTTATTTGCAAGGAGAGAGAGAGAGAGAGAGAGAGAGAGAGAGAGAGAGAGAGAGAGAGAGAGAGAGAGAGAATATGAGTTGCACACCATGGCCTCTAACCAGCCACTGCAAACGAACTCCAAATTCATGCACCACTTGGTGCATCTGGCTTCACATGGGTTCCAGGGCATCGAACCCAGGTTGATAGGCTTTGCAGGCAAGCACCGTAACCACACAGCCATCTCTACAGCCCTCATTTGCTATTCCTGTAAGCATTTCCATAACCAATCCTGTCTTGTAACATTGTTCCTTTTTGTTTGTTTGCTATGCTGATGAAACCCAGTCAACAAATGCTGTGCTTCCTTTGAATATTTATTGCATAGGATCTCAGAGGATCTGACTTTGTAGGGCTACTTGAAAGTTTCATCTCTCAAGTGAAAAAGATAGTTTCTATGATGTCAGTATCTACAAAGTCAATTTTCTTCAGTGCATTTAAAAGAAGCCGTGACATTGGGAGATGCAGCTAAACAGCCTGTCCTTTTAGTTATTGCATTAGAAATTCAACTTAGGACCATTCTGTCCTACCTTCCCAACTTATGCATACACACACACACACACACACACACACACACACACACACACACACACACACACATATATATATATATATATATGCTACAAACAAGTGCATACTTAATAAAATTTTAAAATAAGTACATAGTCCCCTGTATTATTATAAAATTTAAATATATTCTTTTTTCTTTTTTAATTACGTAGAAACTTTGTAGGAGCAAGTCAGGTGTTGGCATCATCATTTCCCTCCTCCCTGCTTCTGTTCCACTGAGGGCCCTCCTCGGTGGGATTGCTGGTTTGCACCATGCCAGTCAGTCATTGGTGGAGGGTCAATGACTCTGGGTATTCCCCAATCTTTCTACTCTCTTGTCCACAAAGTTCCCTGAGCCATGATGGGTGAGTTTAAGTCTTCTGTAGTGTTGGGCTCTTAGCAGTTTCTGGAATTCTGCTTTGGAACGTTTTTGAGTAACCTGAGTATGTCTCCATGGTCCTGGTGTAGGTTAACAGGCTCACTGTGGAAGCAGCTCTCTTGCTTATCTCTCCACTTTCTTTTTTTTTAATACTTTATTTATTCATCTTCCAGAGGAGACACACACACACACACACACACACACACACACACACACAGAGAGAGAGAGAGAGAGAGAGAGAGAGAGAGAGAGAGAGAGAGAGAGAGAGAGAGAGCGCACCAGGGCCACCTGTGGGTCTGGCTCATGTGGGTACTGGGGACCTGAACCCAGGGCCTTAGGCACTGGAGGCAAGTGCCTTCACCGCTGAGCCATCTCTCCAACCCTATCTCTCCACTTTCTGTTGTTTCACCTGGGCCCTACCTGAGGCTCAAGGGGTGGTTCATCTCTTGCATAGATTAAATGGAATAAGCATTGTTGATTTGGAGAGATTATAATGGGTGTAGACTCTATATATAGAAGTCATGAAAACAGAAGGGAGACTATTCAAGGAGGAAAAATGGGAGGGGCAGGAGGGTGTGATGGGGAAGGAATACGGTCAAAAACATTGCACGCATAAACGAAAATGTCACAAGGAAACCCATCATTTTGTACAATCAATAGAAACATAATATGTTCTTTTCAAGGAAATTAATATGCTAACATTTAATTGAAAATTGCCCATCTGAATAATAGTAATGTTTGGCTTTTACATATTTTACATTTTATTTTTTATTGGAGTAATACAAATAAATTTTTAAAAAATGAATAGACAAACTACTCAATGTTTTTACTATATATATATTTCATTTTCTTTTTTAAAATATTTTTATTATGAATAAGTATATACATTGTAGGAGCAAATCTTGTGAAGGTGTCCATATTTCCCTCCTCTCTGTCCCCTATCTACTGGGGTTCTTCCTTGGTGTACATACTAGATCTGTCCATAGGTTATGGGGTATGAACTGTACCAGAGGTAGCCAGTTTTTTTCTTCCCCCTTTGTGTGTTGTTGCTGAGGGGGGCGATATCTCTGGATATTCTCCCCCACCATGGCTCTTACATTCTTTTGGCTCTCTCTTCTGCTCAGTTCCCTGAGTCATGGTGGGTTAATTTTAAGTCAGCTTTATTGTTGAGATCTTAAGTATCTCTGGACCTTTGCCCTGGGTTGAATTGGCTATCTTTCCTATATGTCTCCATTGACCTTTCATATGTCATCAGACTTGCTGTGGTGATTGCTCTGTTTGTCTTGTCACTTTCTCATAGGTTTCATTTGGGCCCTGTGTGAAGGCCAAGAGTGGTTGATCTCCTGCCAGGATGTCAGCTATCATCCAATGTCTTGTTGGTGGAATTGGGTTGTCCCCAGCTATCTCACTGCCTTCTGAAAATACAAACAGTATCTCCATCAAAGAGTGAGATCAATTAAATAAGACAACATTGCTATTTTGGCCAGCTCCTAATGGATGTAGGCTCTCTGTTGCTTTCCAGTAGTGGGAATTGCCCCTAGGAGCCCAAGTTCTTGGTCCCCATAGGATTTTGCCATGGATCCCAGTTCCAGTTCAGGGTTCCTTGTCACTAAGCGGATCTCTTAGCCAATTAGTAAGCCATTGATTACCCTCCTATGTTTAGTGACACTATTGCACAGATAAGCATTTCTTGACTTGCTGGTGTCTTCCATATATCCCTGTGTTCAGCATTCGTGAAACAACTGTCTATATTGTATATCACTGCTTTCTCTAAATATTATTGAATAATTTCCCCTGGAAGCTCATGAAACATCTTTCCAGTGCTGCACATGCTGCCATCTGGGAGCTGGTTACCATTCTGGATCTAGCAGGATCTCTTGGTGTTGTTTGATGACACTCCATGATTTCTTCAGCAATATTGTCTTACCTTAGCAGGTATTCAGGATCTTTGACAGAAGTTTGTCACGCTTTGGGGACCTCATGGGTCTCTTTGATCAACCGCTCATTTATTGGGAAGGAACCAATAACTGGGACAGGGAGATGCAGGCCTGAGCAATTATTCTTTAGGTTAGGCTTCCTCCCATTCTGTTCAAGGCCCTTCATACCGGTTGGTGCCCAAAGCTTCCTTACTATATCAAAGCTGGGGTTTTATGGTGACAAATCATTATTATTTTAGTTTATTGTAGGAGTCCCCCTACCCTACCATTCCCCCAATTCTTCCCATCCCCTTTTACAGTCTCTCACTTCACCTGTCACATTTGCTTAAAGTTTAAAGCTTAACTTGGTTAGGAACCACATATGGGGGAGAATATGTGGCACTTGACTCTGTTCTTGTGTGAGTTCGCTAAGAATGATTGCTCCAAGTCCATCCATTTTTCTTTGAATGTCGTTATGTCATTTTTCCTTTCAGCTACATAGAATTCCATAGCGTATATGTACCACAACTTTGATATCCATTCGTCCAGTGATGGGCATTATGGGTGGTTCCAATTCTTTGCTTTTATGAATTGAGCTGCTATAAACTTGGTTGAGCAAATGTCTCTGTGCTTCAGCAAGGAAACTTGGGGGGTAGACACCCAGTATAGGGATAGCTGGGTCCTCTGGAAGCTCTATATCCATCCTTTTCAGGAGCCTCCACACTGTTTGAATTTTTAATTGAAGATATGTTAATTTGTGACACTCATATACTGGGGCTCATTCTTTTTCTTTGGTTGAAGAAATATTTTTTCATAAATCATTTTGAGGATTTAAATTGCACTTTCACAATAATTTGTTTTCTATGTTTCCATATCATCTATATGATACCTATGTAAATCAGCTTTCATAGGATTTCAGTCTGGTGTCAAAAATATCCCAAATGTCTTGGGCATAGAACCACAGTGAGATTGGAAAAGGGCCCTGAGTGTGATTGGAGCTGGCAATGAGCAGATGGCAGCCAGAAAGCAGGGCTCAGATCCTCCCATAGAGGCAAAGGCTCTGCCACCTGCTTTTTATTGTCTAAAATTGAGAATGTTATCATATGATCATGTTTTATATTAGACATATTCCTGTGACTTATACTCTTCTGTTCCCTTTTCACATCCTCACCTCACTGCGGCCCTGTTTCGGGGGGTTTCAGAGGCCACTGAGAGACACCTGCCTTTTGAAAGCTGGCGAAGCTTTCCTCTCAACTGCTCACTGCTGAGCCTCTTGGTGGTTGCCATGGTGACAGGAGGCAGTAGCCTTCCCCAGGACCATTTGAACTCTTACAGGGCTGACAGGCTCTCTTGATTGTTGCCAGTGATTTCCCCTTCATTTGCATGGCCAATCAGGTTTATAGATATCCTTTACTCAGCTTGGTCACACTGATTCAGTGGACAGTGGAAATAAAAGGATTCACAAAGGAGGACTTGCCTTAAGGTCCAGAAGGACTTCTGTCTTGATCCCAGGGCCATTTTTGATGTAACAGTGAGATCTATTTCTTCCTCTGAGAGCCTCTGAGCTTCCTGTTTTTGAGGTGCTGGACCTGCAATCAGGGCTCACTCCTGCCTTAGGAGGAGAGACTGACCTTGTCTAGCTCTTAGTTGAAAACCCAGTGCCTCCAAATGTTAGAGAAGTAACCCCTGCTCGTGCTTGAAGGGGTAACCCACTGCCACCAAGGCTCTACCTTCTGTTTTAGTTGTTCCTGTGTAAATAAATGGTCATTTGTTCACCATTGGTGCAGTCCATTCCTCAGGGGGAGGAACAAGGGCCTAGAAAAGAATCAACAACTTTGGCTTCAGAAATGGGTCAGTGGTTAAGGTGCTTGCCTGCAAAACCCAACAACCCAGGTTGGATTCCCCCATACTCACATAAAACCAGATGCACAAATTAGCACATTTTGGTAGTTTGAATGGATGTTGCTCAATAGATTCAGGGATTTTATTAAAAGCTTGTCTCCAGCCATCTAGCTGGAGATGTCACTGTGGATGGATCCTAGGGTCCAATTATAAGGTTTTACTGGGGGTGGATATAGAACTGCAGCCTAAGGTATACAGAAAGCAGACTGAGCTCTGTCTGGAGTACCTGCTATTTGGTTGCCTCTGGAGTGCCTTTGCAATGGCTAGAGGCTCTGGAACACCCATTCTCTGACTTTCTCTCTCTTTCTCAATATCAACAAATTCAACAAGTGTATTTCTTTTGTTTTTTACATGGGACCTATGAATCCATGGTATCTTGTGTATTTTCTGCTAGGTCAGCTCTCCTGAACCCAAACAGGTAAAGCCTGGCAGGTGTTTTGCTGGGTGTTGAGGTGGAGAGGAGACCTCCATACAGCTGACTGGTAGGGTCTAAAAGTTCACCTCCCACACTTCTAACTACCTCCCACTGGGTCAGATGCCTCAGAAAATCAGAATGATTAGCACCAGGCAGAATGCTCTCAAGTGTTTTAGCATCTGACCCTGTCAATGGCCAGACCTCAAGTACTCTCTCTATATTCTCTATAGTCTCTATAGTCTCTCTGAGGAATGTTTTCTTTTCCTCCTTTCTGTGATGGTAGAAACTCAGCTAGCAATCTTGTGGGGAAAGTGCAGGATTAGTCTGGAGTGTCTATGCTCAGTGTGAAAACCATCATTTAAACTGCCTAAATTCAGAATGCCATTTGATGTCATGCTCAGCATTGTCCCAGTGCTTCAATGCAACTGTTCTCCAGCTGCTGGGGGAAAACTCCAGACTTTTGGTAGTTTAAAGTGTTAACAAGTGGGTGGGCAATCTGGGAGTTCAACTGCTCAGCAAGATTTTAAATTATGCTTCTCTGTTAAGCTCCAGTTCACATCCTATACCTCAAATACTTTCTGATGAATATCAGCTTTCTTTCCATCATTCCTCCCCTGTAATTTGTAGGCAGTTACAGCTCACCTCCCTCCAGGCCATTCTGGGGGTGTTATCTAGAATCAGCCACTTGACCAGATTTTATGCTTTACAGTATTATCTGAATACAATATAGACAATATATGGATTTGCTATATATATCTTTATTTCAACTCTTCTTAAAAGTATATGATGCAGATACTTAGCTTATGAAGAAATTTCAAGGAAGAGTAACCTTACACCATCAGGAATCTGTAGATATTTTGTGATGTCTTGGATTTAAATATGTATTCCTCGACTTTTGTCTTCTTTCTTCACAGATAACATTGGTGGATCAAATATTTCATCAGAACATAACTATTTTTCTTATTGTTTTATTCAGTGGTTGAAAAGTATCCTCCTAGTTCACATCTTGGTGGGCTTGAAGTTCAACTGCTGAGTGCCATCGAGTTCCTCTAGAGAGGTGAGGGGACAGAGATGCTATTGGAAATGATTGAAGAAGGATCATTGAAATGGAGAATGTAGATAAGTTTTGTTTGAATGTTTTAATGTGGACCCAATCAGACTTATACCTGCTGTAGTTGGATAAGATATCATTTTTCCCAAAAATGAATTATGAGACAAGAATCAGGATCATGACAGAAAAGCCATGTGGAGCAGTGATGAGATGATGTGGATGTGATAAGTCTAGTGCTTCACTGGGTGAGGAGGAGGGAGCTTAAATTAGGTAAAGTACATTGGAAATAAGCAAAGTCTGAGTAAATCTGTTGGTAAAGTATGTATATAAGATGGGTTTTAGCAAATTGAGTTTAAAGTAAGATTTCTGCAAATAGTGTAAGAGATTTAAAATCAGGAGAAGATGGCTCTGGAGTAAATAATCTTTTATGAGAACTGCAGTTAGTTCAAAAGAGGGTTCTGGAGAACCTGAAAGAAGAATCCAAGGTAAATCAAAATATTTGCTAAAGGGCCTCATATTATTATTCAAAAGGAACTATGAATATATGAACATACACAATGTATAGATGCACATATATCACAGGTCATTGGATGTCTGTTGTGCTGTGAAACTAAGGGAACACATATAGGGAAAATATCCCTCAGACCCTGGATCTGCTTTATATTTTTCATAAGCTGGGAGACAAGAATTTCTACATAAGTGATCATACCATTGCAGTACAGTCTGATAAAGATGTAACAAACGAGATTATTAAAACAGCTAATGTCCAGGAGTGACAATGCACATCTGTAAACTCAGTACTCTGTAGATTGATGCATGAGGATTGCTGTATGTTTTGGGCTGTCATGGTCTACATAGCAAGTTCTAGGCCAGCTCTGTCTCACCAAAACAAAACAGCAAACCCAAATAAGCCATGCTTATGGCCATGTTTTGTGACTTTTGGTGTTGAATCTTATCAGCACTCTTTCTCCCCCGTAATCCTAGGGGACATACCTCATAAAGCACCTTATAATGTCATCGACAAAAGCGAAGTCTTGACTTTGTTGGGAAAGCTCTTGCTGTTGTGCATTGGGGACTTGAGTTTGGATCCCCACATACATGTTAAGGCTGGACATGGCAGTCCTCCCTTGCAATGCTGGAAAGGTAGAAACAGAAGGATCTTTGGCTGGCTCCATTGTTTAGCCCAATGGGTGACCTCAGGTGAGATACCCTGCCTCAAAAAATAAGATTGGGTTTGAGGATGATACTTGATATCGACCTCTGTTCTGACATGCATATGCATACATGTGAACCAGCACTAGCATATTAATGTGCATACACATAAGCAAATACACGCATATATAGCATACTAGGGAATTCTTTGAAATAATAGAATTAAGAAAATGAGCCATTTAAATTTAGGTTTTAAATTCTACTTAATCATTATAGTCTTATAAAATACATACTGTGAACAATATAAATTTAAAAACCACAAAATTGCATACATAGCTATTTTAGGGCATGGGCATATATGTTTCTTCACACCTTCACTCCATCTGTCTTTGAGCATGTGTTCTCTTTTGCTTAATAAACTCTAATTTTACTTAGTAGAGATTTTTCCTAGATGATTTTACTTCCCTAAGGGCTAAATTAAAACTAGCTACCTCAAGCTAGAGAGATGGCTTAATGGGTAAAAGCACTTACTCTAGGGTCTGATGGCTTAGTTTGATTCCTCAGTACACAAGTAAAGCCAAATGCACAAAGTGCCCATGAATCTGGGGTTTGTTTATAAAAATACTTTTAAAATGCAGCTAACACCATTCTCTCTGTACTTAGCCTTTTCAAACTCTCACCAAAATAGCTCATAAAATTTGGCTTATGGCTCTCTACCGCTTCTGCAGTCCAAAGTACCAAGTTCATACATATTCCTCTTCCAGCACACAAATTCCAAAAGACCAAAATCCATATGGACAGATTCATCAAAGAAATATCACCCTACTTCTCTGGTACCAAGATACTGTTGTAGTCAGCTTCACGTTGCTGGGATGAACATTCAAACCAGGCACAGTTTAGGGGAGGAAGGGGTTTATTTCAAGCTTACAGATTGGGGGTAATAGTTCCATCAGTGGTGGAAAATGCTGCTTCCATACAATAACAGGGAGAAAACATCATCAGCCAACGAAAACTGAAAGCAACAAGCACAGAAAGGCAGCAAATAGCAGGGGCCTTGCCACAGCTTAGACTGTTCTACATACCTTTTTGGCTGGAATTCAGATCTGACCCCAGTGACATCTTCTCCAGCCAGGAGGCTAGAGATCCATATTACAGGCTTTTATAAAATACCTGAATCTATGGGGAACATATATTCAAGTATCACAGTTACTTAGAGAAGCTTAGGTGAGTGGTTATTTATAAGAGCATGAGTGACTTGGCAGCTGTCTCTCTGAAAAGCCCATTCCAACATGGGCAACAATTCAGAAATGCTGACTCACTGGATTTCCTTGAGGACTTTCACACAGCTCTAACACTTCAGAGTTTCTCCTCCTCCAGCAATTGTTTACTGCTTGTGTAAACTTAGAAGCCTTGTACTTCTAAGTACAAGGATGGAGTGAATTTGCTCCCCTTTTTCTTGGTTCTTATACTCTCCACCACACAGAAATGAAGTGGATAGAAAATGAAGGGAGAACAAAGAAAGAGAATTTTATTCTGATTGATCAACTTGACAGTGTAGTTGGAAGCTCTTGGCAGCCATGGGCTGCCACCAGGTGGAGTGGGTGGGTTGGCTGGCAAAAAGAAATTGGCACATATGAGCTCTTGGTGGTCGTGGGATGCTGACCCAAAAAAGTGCAAAGAGCTCCAAGCTCTTGATATTAATGAGAGGCTGGCTGGGAGGTTCGGTATGCAGAAATCAGGTATACTAGGAAGATCAGGTGAGAACAGGTATTAGTCCTAGAGTCGGTCTTCCATGAAAGTGAAAGCTCTTTGCAGCTATAAAATACTAGATAGAGGGGACCTAAGTTTGGGCTTTCTTTCCAAACTAAAACAACAAACAATATAGAGCTTACCAAAGGGTATGTATAGGCTTAGGTGTGCTCTGATTGTTTGGATATATGCAAATGAGGTATAAAGGTAAGAATTAATCAGGAGAGAGCCTGCCAAACCCAGAAGAGCGAGATAACTCAGTTTCGTAACTTCATTTCCCTTGCTGTGATGGTGGTCCTGTGGAAACAGGTCTTCCTATGCTGGGTGGGGTGAAAACAGCCCATAGTCAGCAGTTTTCAAGCCCCTTCCTCTGCCAGTTCCAATCACAGCTGGGGGTCCCCTGCTACCTCTATGAGTAAGTTTGATAAGGTCTGTGAAATTCTGAGTCTTGTAAGTTTCTTATGAATTTAGTGAGCCTCTTGACCCACTCCCTGACCCGCCCTCACCATGGAATATTTCAATCCAAAATAAACACCTGTGCAACACTCCACCCTTCCTTTCCTAATGGGCATTGTTTCTCTCCTTTTACTCTTCCACTATATTCCAGAGTCTTAGAGGGACAATATAGATATATGATTATTTTCTCCCATTTGGAACTGAGAACTGGGATGCCACGAGAAAAGTCCCTGATTTCTCAGCAGTTTGACTCATTATGAGTTTCTATGGTAATCATCATCCACTGACAAAAGGAAAGCTCACTCCATGACCAAGGATGGCCGCAGCTGTGATCTGTAGGCATATGTACCAATGTTTAGAAGGCGGTTTGACAAATGCAAGGTATCTTTTTGACAAAACAATAGCAGTACCCTCTCCTTTAGGATCTATGACCACCACAACCACAAGTTCATGTCCTTGCTTACACTACCAAAGATGAGAATCCTCCTGTATAGCTGACTTTAAATCTAAATGGGAAATAGTTGATAACACCTATAACAGTGGTGACACTATTGTAGCAGTGGACAAATGTTGCCTCATGTGTTGAGAGTGTAGAGTGCTGGGCTCATAACCAAGCAGAGTTGTTGCTGACAGTTATTCCTCTGAATTCTGAATAAAGCCTTCAAGTAGTATCAAAGACAGCTATGGGGGTGGGGAGCTTCCACCTTAGTCCTAGATGGATAGCTTCATGTCTTATAAATAAAGCTTGCTTGGATTTCAGTCTGCCCGATAGCACATTATTTAGGGTCCCCAGAGGAACAGAACATATAGAATGAATAAATTCTATAAAGGGCTAGTTAATGGCAGTCCAACAGTAACTGTCTGCAGTCTTGAGCATTGAGGAACTTGGTAGCTGCTCAGTCCACAAGGCTGGATGCCTTAGCAGTTCCAATCTGGCACTGAAGCCCTACAGGATTCCTGGAGAGCCATTGGTTTTCAGTCTCCTTTGGAAGGCTGAAGAACCTCTGTTCCAATGTCAATGAAGTGCATTTAAAACAGGATAGATGCACATAGGAATGAGCAGCAAGGGAAGCCACATTCTAAGCTCTCACCAGTGAGTAGTAGCAGTCAGGTGATAAAAGGACTGTGCTCTCTTGAAGCTTTTTTATATATAGCCTTCCTCCCTCAGTTAATCCTTTGTGGAAACAACTTTAGAGACCTGTCCAAGAGTCACAACTCTTGATTCCTAATCTGATCAAGTTGATAACAGAACTAAACATTATAAGTCCACATCTTATCAACTTGATACCCAACTATATTTCCTTATGAGATGCTATATGAATATGAAGACAATATACCTATAACCTAATATAATACAATGATACCACATAAAACTAGAAATGGACTAATCTTTTAAACACATGGAGAGGTCCTTTGAGGAATACTTAATCTCTAATATATAATAATTTAAATATAAATTTAACAATATTTGTAACTCAATCAATATTAATTGCATAGTAGAAAAAGACAAAGACATCTTAATATTTGTGTACATATGAACAAACACTCAACAAAGTAGGGCAGAAATACTCATAGCAATTGCAATCTTTATTTTTGTAACTGGTCATGTGGTCTTGGCTGATATCTGTAACTACCTTTTGAACTACCAATTCTATATTTCCTCCACTCTCAGAAGTCACCTCAGCAAGTATGTTTCTTTACCTGAGGGGTGACCCATACCTTTATTTCTGAAGGGTCTGTCCATTTATCATACTGTATTGTTCAGGTTGTTATAGATTCCTAAGGACCTTAATCACAGGCTATTGTAACACTAAGTGGTGCCGTAAAGGATCTCCTGCACTCCAGACATACTCTTCCTTACCTCCATTCTGGAGACACAGTCCAATATTCCCCTGATACTGTGGATCATTCATCCCTGCTAGCCCTGGAACTCCTTTTCTAACCTTACACAAGGGCATAAGGAGCCCAAAATGGCCAGGGACAGGAAATCTAAGTTTCTAGGTTAATGGAATGTTTTTTGTGCTCTCTAGCAAAATTATCACCATCCCCTTTCCTATCTCTGCTTTCTTATCCCCTGAAACCATGACTTCTAGATCATTAGACATAAAGTTATGGGAAAAGAAGCTAGGTTGGCTAGTGGGTCACTTGGGATGATGGTGAGTTGTACCATTCCCATTTCTGCATCTTTATTCCAGAAGCAATGAATCCTGGCTATAGAAGAAACAATATTGTATACTGATCACTGGTTCTTCCTATTACTGGAATAAAATACCAGAAAAAAAGCAGCTGGTTGGAGGAAAATGTTTATTTTGGCTTATAGTATTGAGAAGAAACACCATTATGTCAGGAAAAGAATGGAAGAGCAGAGACTTGACATCACTTCTCACCATAGTAGCTGGAATAAAACAGAGTGAGTTGAATTATGACTAGGGGGAAGCAAGGTTATAACACACCAAAGTCCACCCCCAGTGTCACAGTCAGCCACATGCCACTGGGATGAATCTCTAAACCAGGCACAGTTTATGGGAGAACATTTTTTGAAGCTACAGATCCAGAAGTTCCATAATGGCAAAGGAGGCAGGTCCCCTATCATAAATCCAAGCAGAGAGAGAAGCCCAGTACCAACACCACACACACACACACACACACACACACACACACACACACACACAACAGGTATTCGGGGAGATTTTCTCCCTCTTTATATATAGCCTTAGAGTGGGGTCTTGCAAACTTTACCCAGACTTTATGGCTTCCTGAGTCTCTGGAATTCCCTTCTTGCACTGCCCACATAGGAAAGGATGTTTACTTCTAGCTTCTTTGAGCTTCTTTACATCCTGCCTCCTACTGAGTGGCTATCTTCCTGCAAACATCCTCAGAGACCCACCCAAGATAATTAAAAAGATTGACAACAAACCCAACCATCACACCCAGCAACACACCTCCTCCAGCAAGGCTCCACCTCCCAATTGTTGGGGACGAAGCATTGAGTGCATGATTTTATGAAGGGCATTTGATTCACACCACCCCACATATCACCTAGTTTTGGCATGCAACCAATATCAATGACTGCTTTTGTTTTGTTTTCAGGGTTTCAGGGACCTTCATGGTCAATAACTCATAAGAATTTGTTCCACTTCTAGCTCTAGGATTTTTATTCAGCAACCTTGTTTGAGGGAATAACTTTTGCCACCCACACATTCTTCCTTCATTCAAATTCTTTATCAATGGGTATTACTGTATCTTTGGATGGTTTCCTAAATCTGTAAGACATTTGAGTAACTGAATTATATGGTGAGACCATTTTCAGAAGATCAGGATTGATAAAATTCCATTGAAGTCTGTTTCAAGCAAGTGCCAACTAGTCTTGGAATATAGTAGATAAAGAGATACAAAGAATATTAACAAGGTCAAGCACAACACAAAATCAGATAAGCAATGCTTGGTACACAGGATGGATGAGAGACAATACCTTGTTTTGTTTTCTATCATCAGCTTTTATTCTCCTTGAGAGACCTGGCTTCTATGCAGGCTGTGCCTCTAAGTTGAACAGGCTTTGGGCTGAATAAGTCTTTACCCGTAATATGTCAATTCTATAATGATTTCTGTAATTTTGTCATAGCTCCTCCTCCATAGTCTATACTCTTTTATACCCATAGCACTGTTTGTGGTAGACAACCAAATATGCTCCATTTCATCAAGCCATTAATTTCTACCTGAACTATACACATTCTCAGATGAAGCTCTTCAATGTTGTTATGCAAGGGGTGTCCCAGAAGTACATCTACCTGCAGTAACTTTTAGCATGGGGGAGAAATGAGTACATATATTCTGGAGGGATAATTGGGCATGTTTAGGACAAAGCTTAATCTTTTCACCAGTAACGATCTGTCATTCACTTTGCCTTTAGTTGAATTGTTCCTCTTGCTTTAAGAGCCTTCCAGAGGCTCACAAGCACTCACTTTGGCTTGCCAATTTTTCTCTAGGCTTTCTGGTCCCACACAAATGTTGCCACATTTGCTTTCAGGTGATGGGACACACACATTGTCTAACTTTCCTTAATAAAAACACCCCCCTCCCGTGCTTTAGCACTTTATAAACATAATTTACATAGAGGATCAGAATCCTCTAGATCTTCCCGTGCCCCTTCTACCTTCTAAAGTAGGAGAAAAGAAGCACCCTCTCCCATAGCACAGGGGGAGAATGGCCAGATTGAGGTTGTTCCCTGTAGCCTCCAAGTCTTATCACTTCTGTCAGTTGACATGAAACTCTTCCTCCCAAGTGCATCTTTATTTTGTCAGTGTCTGTTTGGGAACCAATTATGTTTTTTTACCTGAAGAGTCCATTTTGTCCAGATAAAGAGATAAATGACAGAGCAAAGAAATGATTTGGTCCAAGTCCAGCTTGGTGAACCAACGAGTTTATTGGGGTTACTTACTGGAGCAAGGGTGACTGGGATAGCCATAGCATGAAATGTCCACTTCCCGGATGACAATTCATGAAAGCAGCCCACCAAAATTCCCCACACTACTTTCAAGCAGCTGCATCCTTGAAGGTTCTCCTCTTGTTTGCAATTGTTTACTGCTTACATAACCTCAGAAAGGGGCCTCCTGTGTCTTGTAACTTTCTTGTGAGTTTACTAAACCTTATGGAACTCTCCCTTCCCTCGGAAGGAATGTTTCCATCTAGAAGAAAACAAATGGCTACACAATAATTTCATTGACCTTCAGCAACTTCATGGGATTAATTACATTAAAAGTGCTGATGTTTTGTGACATTGGAAGTTTTTTTTTTTTTTTTTTCTTGTTGATTGCTTGAAATTGAGTTCACCCACTTCTTTGGTTTAGATTCGTTTTCAAAAGATTTTTTGTAAATTACAAAAGTTATAAATAATCTTACTAGTTTGACTTTTTTTTTTACAATAGTTTTATTTATTTACTTGCATGGAGAGAGAAAGGTAGAGAGAGAGGGAGGAGAGAGAACGGGTATGACAGGGCCCCTAGGCAGACAAACTCCAGATACACAAGCCACTTTCTGCTTCTGGCTCTGTGTGGGTACTGGGGATCAAATCCCACTCATTCTTTGTAGGCAATCACCTTAACTGCTGAGCCATCTTTCGAGGCCCTGCTGGTTATTTTTTTCTCTTTGATTTTAATCATTTTGCATCTCTTGACTTCTTAATTATGGTAAATATCCAGAAATGAGTAATTCCATGACCAAAATGAGATTTTTTTTTCCTAATAACTTTTACAAAGAAAAATTGGAAAATAACAATACAAAAAAAAATCCACAGATTTTCTAAAATTCACAAAGATTTTCTAATTCACAAACAATTCCAATAATGGTCATCCTCTTCAGACAGACCCAGGCAGGCTTGAGGAGAAATACAAACCTGTCACAACTCTCCTCCCAGGGCCACTGTGGTTTTCAATGTGATGGAGGAGAGATAGGGCTTTTCTGAAATATGATAGTTTTTTCTTCTTACACTATAAATAAACAAGTTGATGGCTTTGGATGGCTGCAAACAAAAATAACATAAACTCTAGAGTTCTGGCCTTTTTTATTTAGAAGTCTTTACTTCTCAAACAATAAATGTTTCAAAAAATCTGACTGCAGAAAGTATATACTTAATGGAAGTTTTGATTTTCATCTTCTGATCTGATTCATTCCATAGTAAGGTGTGGGCTTAATATAGAAATTTTTTTTCTTTTGTTTGTGACATGTTCACACCTACAGATATTTGCAGGCACATGGAGGGACTGCAAGCAGCTGATTGTTTCTGAAATTAGCTGAGTACAGATACAGAGAAGTGCCCAAGCATAATGTGTTTAAAAGTGAAAATTCTAAAGGGTAAGGTTGCTATAAATATAAAACCTTCACAGTTTCTTTCAATCCATTTTCTAATTATTAATGTGTTGATGGAACTCAATTTATTGCTTAATACATTTAAATTTAGAAATGTTTAATTTTAAGAAAGTGATGTTAGTTTTGCTTTAATATGGACTTTGAAGCAATAATAGATTTAGGAATTTCTAATTTTAAAATATTGACACACTTGAACAAAAGGAAATATTTTGCTTTGAAAAAAATAGAATTACCAGCACGTTTGTTTTGTAATTAATTAATTAGTTAGTTTTGTTAATAATTGAAATTTGATGCTAAATTCTGGTTTCTCATCCAGAACTGGGTTTCAGTTCATCATAGGAAAAGCAGAGTCAAATGAGCTGTTTCTTTTTAGCTTCATAAAAATAGTAGTTAGAATTAGAGAGGCTTTTCCTAGACATATTAAAGAAATATGACTCTTTAAGTTAAAATAAAATTTACTCTTTTAGTCTCCAATGTTTATGGTATTTTGATACTAATTTTACATTACAATGAAATTCATAATATAATTTTCTTTACACAAAACGTATCAGTGAGATAGAGGTCATATTATATTTTGTTTCAAGTTTCAAGCTGACAAAATGCAAAAATGTGGAGCTGTGTTTAACAATGATTTGCCATCTTGGGGCACAGATCTTAGGAAATTTGACCTGCCCATTTGAGTCCTAACTAACAAAACTTCACTGTGAATAGCTTTTATTTTATATCAAATGTCTGTTGACATGATTTTAACCATGTAGCACTTAAGGGTAACATTTAGAATGAAATATGAAGGTACTCACTTCCCTATCCATATGGCAGTTAGAAGTTGAATTTCTGCCTTCAACAGTTTTTTTGTTGTTGTTGTTCATATCACCTTTATTTTTGGTTTGTTAGTTTCCTGAAAGTACAGAGTGAAATCTGAAAATGGTCCTCATGACAGCATCCTTGAAGAGTCAATGACTAGTGAGAGAAGAGCTGTTGAGCCCTGGCTCATGTGCTGCCAGCAATGCTGATTAAAGCTGACTCTAGGTCGACCCTAATGGGCTTTATTTGAAGGCTGATTTCAATGCTGTTTAAATGTGGCCCACCTTGTTGACCTGTTTATTTCAAAAATTCTAAGTATGCTTATTAATGTCAATGAAATAAAGACAAAATATTCAAAGTAAGCAGAATAGAAATCTGATCATACTCACAATGATTTTGGTTTTAACCTTTAATTATTAAGGCTCAATTCTTATAAGACCTGTATTATCATATGGATTGCAAAAATTCTTTAGAATGTTAGTTTTTATACCCATGCTTAATGTATTTAATTTTTGTTTGTATCAAAAGACCTCTAATTTAGGGTCAATATTGAGAACTTGTCTTAGATATGTGTCTTAGCCACACGTCGCTGGGATGAATCTTCAAATCAGGCACAATTTGGGGAGCAAAGTATTTGTTGAAATAACAGATCCAGGGGAAGTTCCAAAAATGAAGGAAAAGGCTGGCCCCTCTTCATGAATCCAAGCAGAGAGACAGAGGCCCACCACCTTCAAAAGCAAGCAAACAACTTTTGTAACAACTGTAACTCACAAAACAGCAGGACTGCCAAACTTGAGCTCTGGCTGTTTTTTGCATATGAATCCCTAGAACTTTGCATCCAATTTAGAAATACCTCAGGGCCAGACCCCAGTAGGCCCGGCCAAAGTGACACCTCCTCCAACCAGGCAGCTGGAGACAATTCACAATCTTTAATAAACCTTTGATTCTATTGGGGGACATCTATTCAAACTACCCCAATAGGTATGTACATTTTTGTATCCTGCAGTGTGTTCAATTGGTATTTCGTGTGTATTACATTAATCTAAGAATCTAACAGAAAAGGAATAGAAGTAGTAGATGAGGTTTGAACTTAAGTGCTGTAATAGTTACTCTTGTCCACTTGAGGGGACGTTGAATCACAATGTCAACAAACAACCAGCCTATTTGTGTGGGATTTTCAAGAATAAGATATAGGTGGAAAGACAAATCCTAATGGTGGGTAGCATCTTTTAGTGAGCTGGGATCTCAAACTATATTAAAAAAAAGAGAGAATGTGCTTTACACCAGCATTCATAGTTTTCTGTTTCTTGACTGAGAATGTAATGTGACCAACTGCTTTAAAGTCTTATCGTCATGATCACCCAACCATAATGGATTATAACCTTAAACTGGTAAAGTAAACCTTTCATTCTTAAATTGCTCTCATCCATATTTGTTGCAGCAAGAGAAAGGTAACTAATACATTTCACTTTCCCTGGACTGAGCGTAGAAAGCAAGCACTTCTTCTTGTGCAGCTCACTCATTTCAGGTCCCAGGTTACCTTTTGCTTAACTACTTCCTTCATTCCTCTACCCACCATCCAAACTTATTTGCTGAGAAGTAATTTGAATCTTAATGTGAATCGAGTATATAAATGCCTGAAAGATGTTAAGCTGTCGGTGTTTTGAGACTACAATATTCTGAACCCACAGATGCTTCTGAGCACTCTAAATTCTCTCCCTTGAAGCTTCAAAGTGCAAATTAACATGGGAAAGCTTTGGAGTAAAATAAGAAATAGGTTTTATGTTGTGTTATAGTTAGGCAAGCCAACTCCTTTGCTAAAGGCAAGAAAAATCTGGCAGTGTCTATTCCTATCCTGAGTAGGCATTTCTCTTTACAACAGCTTAAGATCAGTTCATGTTTATTGAGGAGAAAAGATACATTATATCTCAATAATGCCAACATTCAGATAACCTTCTGTACTTTCTTTCAATTCTTATTTGGAATTGTTTTTTCGAAGTGGGAAAAACATCATTTTATTAAAAGTAATTTAATAATAATGAACTTCAGACAATTGTGTACTTCATAGATGATATTGATCATTACAGTCACACATTTTCTTCCTTTTGCACTGAAATAGATACTCATTGATTGAATAGGAAGTGGGTTCTCTAATCATTGTTTTTATTGAGAACTTTTAAAAATTGATTATGAACTTTATTATATGGCTCAATCCATTGCTGGTCATATATATTCTTATATCCTCTTTCTCTGGACCGCAATCCACTGAGTGTCCTCCTCAATGTGTTGTGAATACATCAATCAGACTCTGGAGTAGGGGCATGATATAGGTTAGTCTTTCCCACCCTGTGGATCTTATAGTCTTTCTGCCCCCTCTTCCTCAATGTTCCCTAAGCCTTAGTCGATGTGTTATTAGACTACTTTAGTGGTAGGCTCTCTGCAATCTCTAAATTTCTGCTTTGAGTGTTCTCAGTGTCTATTTCCTTCTCCCTGGATCTGGTTGTCAGGCTAGCAGTTAGAGCTGTGACCATGTTTAGATCATCACTTCCTCCTTAATGCCTCTTGGGCCCTGGCAGATGTGACAGTGGTGAATCAACTTGTGCTAGGCAATTGACTACTTTTTCTTGTCATATTGATAAATTTTGTTTAGCATCAGTTTTTATTGTTTTCTGTAAGACAAAACAGACTCTTCAACCAAGAGTGAAAGTATTGTGGATTAAAAGGGATAAGCCTTTGGATGGGTATACCCATGCTTCTTAGCCGAAGGGCTTCTTTCTGGTGTCTACAGCCTTCCTATGCTTGGGATTCTGGCTTCATTTTCAGTACCAGGTTGAGTTCTTTCCCAGTGAGCAGGCCTCATATCCAGTCAGAGAATGATTGATTACCCACATAGGCTGTGTTTCACTATTGCACAGGTGTGTACATCTTGTGTTGCTCATTGATTTCCTATCTTGCAAGGTCTCCTACTTGTTGACCTTGTTAGGAGCCACTATTTATCATCAGCTTGCATAGCCATCCAGGAGATGGCTTACTTCTAGGTTGCAGTGTGATCTCTTGATGTCCTGACTGTGCGGCCTGTGGTACCTTCAGCTGAATTTTTAAAAATATCTTTATTATGAATAATTATATACACTGTATGAGCAAATCCTGTGAATGTGTCATTTCCCTCCCCTCTGTCCCCTACCCCCTGGGGTCCTTCCTCAGTTCACATATTTGATCTGTCCATAGGTTTATGGGGTTATGAACAGCACCACAGGTAGCCAGGTTTTTTTTCTTCCCCCTTTGTGTATTGTTGCTCAGGGGGGCAATGTCTCTGGATATTATCCCCCACTATGTTTCTTACATTCTTTCTGCCCCCCCTCTTCTGCTCAGTTCCCTGAGTCATAGTGGGTGAGTTTTGAGTCAGTTTTATTTTTGAGATCTTAAGTATCTCTGGATCTTTGCCCTGGGTTGTGTTGAGTATCGTTGGTGTCTGTCTCCATTGACCTTTCACAGGTTATCAGACTTGCTGTGGTGATTGGTCTCCTGTTTGTCTTGTCACTTTCTCATAGGTTCCATTTGGGCCCTGTGTGAAGGCTAGGTGTGGTTTGTCTCCTGCCAGGATTTCAGCCATCACCCAGTGTCTTGGTGGAATTGAGTTGTCCCCGGCTCTCTCAATGCCTTCTGAACAATACAAACAGAATCTCCCTTGGAGAGTGAGAACAATAAACTTCACATAAATTCTCAGGTGAGAAACTTTTCCTCATTTACATGTGTGTCATTACTATAGGCTATCATATCATTACAGATGTGGTTGGTACCAGAAGAGTTTAAGTTTAATTGAAGAGCCATGAACAATTTTGTTAGGTTGAGATGAGGCCTCAGTGTATGGCACAGGATGCCTTTGAATTCATGATCTTACCTAAAACTCTGAAGTGATGAGAATACAGCCATGGGCCCTCATGCCTGACTTTAAGAATCAAAAGATTCTTAAAGGAGAAGGTACATAAAAATCTTATCAAAAATCAATGGGTTCCTGTATATCTTAGTACTCATCCCGGTCTTCCCTTGCCACAAGGACTAATACAGACAGCCCACGGAGGAGGATAAACAACTGATCAGGGATGGGGAGGGGGGGAATTGGGGAATTCGGGATAACAACGCATGGTTTGCCCACTAAATAATGTAACTCATTATGGACAATAAATATATATTTAAAAAAAATAAAAATAAATGGAGGTATAAATAAAAAAAAATCAATGGGTTGGCAAGATACAGGTAATATGAGAAGTGGAATGTGACTTAAACAGCCAATTTTATGATTTATCTAGAGATTTCAATTAGAATGTTAAAGTCCTAAACTGGAATGACAGCTACAGAAAGCATTGAGAAATATGCTTGAGGGAGATTTTATATGAGAAAATTAGATATAATAATGTGTTATCAGGACTTGTGTTTTCTAACTTGGATATCATGATGGCTGTGATGGTTAGGTTTTGTTGTCAACTTGGATCTTTTTAATTATCTTGGGTGGGTCTCTGAGGATGTTTACAGGAAAGCAGCCTCTCAGTAGGGGGGGGGGCAGGATGTAAAGAGCTCAAAAAGGTGGAAGTAAACATCCTTTCCTGTGTGGGCCATGCAGGAAGGAAATTCCAGAGACCCAGGAAGCCATTAAGTCTGGGGAAGGGTTGTAAGACCCCAACCTAAGCCTATATAAAGAGGAAGAAATTCTCTTTGGCCCTCCTGCCCATTTGCTGTTTTGTGTGTGTGGTGTAGGTGATGGGTTTTTCTCTCTGCTCTGACCTGTGAAAAGAAGGCCAGCCTCTTTTACTGTTATGGAACTTCCCCTCAATCTGTAGTTTCAATAAATACTTCCCTCTCCCAAATTGTGCCTGGTTTGAAGATTCATCCCAGCGGCATGTGGCTGACTAAGACAATGACAGTATATTGTACACAGAATGAAGGTGAGTAATTAAGTCTTATATTGGTCACATGAGTAAGGAGGGAAACCCACTGTATAAAAGACCAAACTTGCTGAGGGTGCTTTTGGGTGGAAGGGACTTTAAGTTACTCTCTGGCATTTTCCAGTGCCCATGAATTGCTAATATGCTCCTCTCTTGTCCCTGTTCTCCTTGACTGACTGGTCATCAGTTGGAACTTTCCCTAGTTTTGCCTCACATTCTGTCTACCTGTCAACAAAATTTTTTCAATCACTGTTAGGGAAAAGCCAGGACAAGATGATTTCAAAAAAAAAAAAAAAAAAACTTATGTTAATGTTTCCATGACTTTCATGCGTATATTGGCTTTCTGTTGCCGTACAACACACCTGAGGTAATAAACCTACAAATGAAAGGTTTCCTTTGGTTCAGTGGCTTGTTGGCAGGTGTTGAGATTCATAGTAGAGATGTCATGGCAGACATAAACTCACCTTATGGCCAGAATATAAAATGGTTTTTCATTATTCCCTTCAAGGGTCAAATGTCAGGAGAGCTTCCAACTATGATATCACCTTTTAAAGCTTCAGAACACCAAAGAGCACCAAGCAGGGACTGGATATGGGTCTTTAGGGGACATTTAAGATCCAAGTTCCAGCATACCATAAATAAAAATTATTAGGCTAGTGCTACAAAAACGAGTTATATCATATGTTGTAAAAGGGTTTGGGTTTAAGATTAAAAAGTATCAAAAGGAACATATTTTAAGCTAGGTGATTATCGATAAAATATTTAAGTGTCAATTTATGGGAATATAATTCAAGACCATAACACAGGTACAGTCAGTAGAATTACAGAAGAATGCTTTATGTTTGTTATAATGTCAAGTAGTAAATAAAGGGGTATTCTTTCCCTTTTCCTCTTTTTCTCTCTTTCTCAAACACAAATGCACACACCCCCTACGTGGTTTTTTTTCATTTTATCCTAAATATGGTAAGGTGCTTGTATCTGGTAAAGACTTTCTTACTGTTTATGAAGGAGAGAGAGAGAGAGACAGAGAGCGAGAGAGAAACTTGGTCTTTTATACTGAACTCACTCCTGTGATGTCATTAATTCATGAGGATTAATTGTACCCTAATAACTTCCTAAAGGCCCCAGCTCTTAATAAAGCTACAATGCCAATTGTAAAAGTCACATTTCAACTTGAGAAATGAAGAAGACAAACTTTCAAATCATAACAGGTGGTGAAAACATGGTGTGTCAGGTGCCAGGGATAAAATTGTTCCTCCCAAGACATAAAATGAGTTTTAATTTTGGCTTAGTGCCAAGAACTCTTAGACCTTAACCAACTCAATTAATTTCTTGAGCTTCATTTTAAAAAATGGCATGATAATATCTACCTTGCTTTTGTCACAAGGCTAATTTTAGTATCAACTGAGACTCTGTTTGAAAGTATCTTATGTATTGTAAAGGAACAACTCATGAAATATTGGTAAGAAACTAAAGTTGCCCATTAAAAGTAAAATTTATCATTGTAAAGAGGTAGTTTTTGATTAGATCACTATTTTCTTTTAGATCAAATTAAAAGATTATCTAAGAAGAGTTATGAGTATTTTAGATGAATAAATTTTGTTGAAACATTTTCACAAGGACTGAAATCAAAACACTTGAAGAGGAAAGGAAGCATTTTTAGACGGAAAACAAGCTGCAAAGCTTGTAAAATGCTTCCAAAGGGCCCTTGTGTTTGAACACTTGATCCTTAACTGGGGGACTATTTATGAAGGTTATGAAAGTTTTAGATCGTGAACCTTGCTGGAGGAAGTGTGTCTTGCTGAAGGAATGTGATGGTGCTTCTCTCTTGTGGTGGCTTGAATGTAAATGCCCCCATAGCCTCAGGTGTCTTTTATTAAGTGGAAAGTTTAGGAGGAAATGTAGGAGGAAATGCTTCACTAGGGACAGATGTGTGCAGCCCTGGCTGTGTGTTCAGAGTGAGCAGGTGCTTGCTGGTGCTGGCTGTTGTGTCTCTTCTATGGATGTGTGATGAAGTGAGGGAACTTCTCCCAGCATGATGCAGCTTCCTCTGGACTCTGTAAGCCTGGGATACATGCTTCCGCACTGTGATGGTTAGGTTTTGATGCCAACTTGACCTTTTTAATTATCTTGGGTGGATCTCTGAGGATGTTTACAGGAAGGCAGCATCTCAACTAGGGACAGGATGTAAAGAAGCTCAAAGAAGCTGGAAGGAAACATCCTTTCCTGTGTGGGCAGTGCAGGAAGGAAATTCCAGAGACCCAGGAAGCCATTAAGTCTGGGTAAGTGTTGTAAGACCCTATCCTAAGGCTATATTAAGGGAAAGAAATTCTCTTTTGCTCTCCTGCCTGTTTGCTATAGTGTGTGGAGTAGGTGATGGGTTTTTCTCTCTGCTCAGACCTGTGAAAGAGGTCCAGCCTCTTTGGCTGTTACGGAACTTCCCCTCAATCTGTAGTTTCAACAAATACTTTCCTCCTCCAAATTATGCCTGGTTTGAAGATTCATCCCAACGGCGTGTGGCTGACTACGACACTCCCATAAACTGCCTTTGGTTAAGTGTTTGTCCCAGCAAGGAGAAGGTAACTGCAGTACTTCTCCAGCATTCCATGCCTTCCCCACCAAAATGGACTCTATCTTCTGAAATTGTAAGTCAAAATAAACCATTCCCCACAGTAAGTTGCCAAATCCTGGTCAAGTATTTGTTTCAGCAAGCAGAAAGTAACTGATACACATGGTATGGAATAGATGTCACCAAATTCAACTTTTCTCAAAGTTTTTCCAGGGTTGTCTGTTGGAAGTAACATGCAAATAAAACCTGACACTGAATCCTGAAACCTAGCTGGACTAACGCATTAATCGGCAAGATAAAATAGTGAGTTCTAAGAAACTGAAGACTCCTTCCCATGAGATTCCTAGAACCTTCCTAGAGATTCTTCCTGTGTTTCCCGGTTGTCGTTGTCCACCTCAGCACCCTCCAAACACACACACCATTTCCATATGCCATGCTCTTTCCACTTTCCTAAAATGACCCTGTTTTTTTTCCAAACTTTACTTCAGCCTTTGAGAACAAAGCCTCAGGTCTCCTTTGGGGGTCCTCTCCACTTTTTCAGATCCTCAAATGGGCTAATAAAGCATCCTTTTGATCCTTATATACCCTGTGTATAATTTCATCATGGTGTCAAGTCTATTCCATAGTTACAGCTAACCTTTTTTACAACATATACACAACAGTATTTGCATGCTTGTCTCACTCTGAGGACTGGGGGAGCTCTGAATTTAAGAATATATTAAACCCTGCTTTGTTTCCTTTGGACCTCGCACAGTGCCTTCTATATTAAAAAAGAACAAAAGCAACTTGTAGTCAATGTTCAGTCAGTTGAATGGAGATTTTTATATACTGTCAATAATCCTACTCAGAGGAGAGCTACAGATGACGTGGTGGGGTTGTATTCATGACACCAGGAGTAGAGACGTGCACAGTGCAGACAGTATCCTCAAACTGCAGGCTAATGGATCTTGGTTCCTTCTCACATATTGTCATTTAATATTCATAAATCCATTTTTTGTTATTCAACATTTACCATGTTCCAGATGCTGTGAGGAGGGATGATGAATTTAAATAAGAGAAATAGAAGATACTAAACTCAGTGAAAAAAAATGAAATGAACTGCATGGCACTGCACAGTAGTGCAGAGCAGAGGTCTCTATTTAAACTGTAAGACTGTCATCTTTGCTCCACTATTTACTGAAGGACTAATTCAGAAAAAGTGCTTAATCTTTCTGTGCCTCAGTTTGCTCAGCTGGAGAGTGAAGATAATTACACTGCATATGTTCTTGTGTTGCTGTGAATATGGCGTGTGTCACTCTCCAATGAGATGCTATCTAGTCATTGCTGTTTGGGGGTTTCTATATTATTTCCATGTAGCAGTGGGAATTTTCTGCCATTGAATATCAAACAATTTTAGGCTTTTAATATATATGACTAACTTGTCTTCTAAAGTTATTGTACCAATTTATTTTAACAAAAACTCAATTAGCTCTCTTGCAACCTTGCCAATATTTGCCTTTTGCTAATTTAGATACAAAGTAGCATTTCATGATTTAAAAAAAATCCTTGCATAGTTGTGTGGTTCAGCATTCTCTCTTGCAGGCCAGGTTTATGTTGCATTCTTCTTTCTGTGAGTCATTTGTGGGTTTATTTCCTCCTTTGATTGAATGTTGACTGAACCTCAGGAGACAATTCCAACATCCTTTTTGGTATTCTATAATTGGTCTTGAGCATTTTCCTCTTCTGAGCAATTTCTTACTGTGGTCTTCTGCACTATGCATATTCTTCTGGGTGTTTTGTAGTCTCTGTTGGCTGCTTCTCTGAGCTTCCTTTGCTGGCTCATCTTGCGACTGGCTTTCAAGTATTGATGCTGTTTGTCCACCTTGGCATGTTAATGACTCTCATGGTTTTATTGTCAGACCAGGTTTCTGTTACTCCAGTTTTATTTACTCAAAGTCTTGGTGGCCACAGAGACAAAGAATCTTAAAATGTCCCAAAATAAATTCTTGATCTTTCTCACTACTTAATCACTTTTTGTTTATAATGTGAAAAATCTCAAATGAGCAGTTGTGATGTGACATAATCTTCTGAGCAAAACAACTAGGCCTAAAATCATCATTCTGTTCACTTGTTATGGTAAAAGCTGTTGGAATCATACTTCAGTTGTTTGCTGGTGCCCTGCCTGAGGGAGCAAGTGCTTACTGGCTTTTCATCAGAAGGGAGTTCGCCCTACGATAGTACTGCCTGTAGTGAAGTCATACAAACCTCCTGTTGCTATCATTCTAAACAATTCAGAACGTTCAGTCTTTGTTTTCCTTCACTCTATTAAATTTTGTCCCATTCCCTTCACTTAAATTACACTTGAGAATGCTTTTCTGAACTCCTGAAGTTTATTCTGGAGAGATCTCTTTGCACTCCACATGGGTTACACATTGATACTTTTAAAATTCACCTTTGACATTCACTTGTATTAGTAGGACTGGCTTTGAGCCTATGCTTATATTAGAATGAAATCACAGCCTTAAATAGAGTTTACAGAGTATGTGTTCTGCTTTCTCTCAATTTCACAAATTATCTCTATTCCAGTCTTCTATTGGACCACATGTCTGCATCATGCTTCTTACACCTCCTGGTGTCAGTTCTGCCACTTTCCCAGACACCATTTCTCTTCAACTAAATCATCCCTACACTCTACCAATCACCTTGAAGACATAGCTAGATCCTACTAATTCTACTTATTATGGCTTGAACTAATAATTATTCCATAGCTTTAAAACATTGTAAGGAAGCCCCAAAGCATAACAGGGCATTGCCAAGGCTCTTAGTTGCTCACCAGAATGAGATGCTAGGACCCTATTGCTGAAGACCACATATGCTTGGGCTGAAGGTCACTGAGAAATCAAGCTGGAGCTGAGGTGGAAATCTCCTTCCTGTGAACTGCTTGACAAAAAGCTGGAAAAAAGCTATGGCTACATGCAGCCCTATGGCAGAGAGACATCATCAATGGTAGTGAACAGCAGTGGACCTTGCAAGCGTTAAGACTGGCCAGCCAGGCCAACTGTGCCAACTGGGGAACTAGTGGCATGTCTGTTTTGGGAAAACCAATTGCTCTCTAATTGGACTGCAGGCCTATTCCATGGGAGGGAATACATGATTGCTACTAAAGACCTAGTCAAAAGCCTATGGTGGGGGAAGTCATGAGCCCTAGGGAGTAACACCTGCTGTTGTCTGGCTAAATGCATCTATTATGCCCACCAAACTGCCTTATAAGCACTTTTTTTCAAAAAATGAGAAAACCCATATAATATTGCTACTCTCAATTTTGTCTAGAGAAGCTTTTCTTTTTCATATGGCGGTGGCTACTTGGATAATTTAAAAGACACCATAATGCTTAGAAGAAATGACAGCGGAGTGTTCAGCACTGGGGCATCTCTGTCACAGTTCCCAAGGCTCAGAGTCTATTGTGGAAGAAATGGCAGAAAGATTGTAAGAGCCAAAGGAAGGGTAGGACTTCTTACAATGCAAACTTCCAGACACAAAATGGCCTTTATATTCCTGACTTTGAAGTGCCTGATAATACCTACACATAATGGGAGGAAAAGATGATGACAGTGAAACAAAAGAGACACTAATTGAGAGAAGGAAGAGCTATGGGAGGATAGAATCATAATGGTCTATGATCTATAATGATGGAACATTTATGAGTCTTTTTATTTTTTTTGGATAATTGTATTAGAGACAACTATGTTGTTTTATGTTTTACTACAATAAAATATATGGACTCATATAAACTATGATGCTTAATTTCATATTTAGTAATGAACAATAACTAAAACAAAAAATGAAATGTTTGATGGGTTTGAATTGAGCTGTTCATACCTGCCATAATGGTTTTTAGTGCAAGAGGATACATATGGACAATATGACATTGTATTCACTATTGCACAAAGACTAACAACACAGATGATTCAGAATTCTCACTGGAAGATTTTTTATTTTCATTTCCTCTTTGTCCATTTTGTGGCCAACTTTAATTGGATAATTGAAGAATCTCAGGCTTGTGCTGAATAGACCTTAAAGCAAATTTTTGTAGATGGGTATTACTCACTAATGTCTTAACAGATTACCATATAATATTAAATCTTTGTGTTGCATTTTTGTATGATAGCATAATTTCTACTTCCCATGTTTACTAGGAGTAATGTTGATTGGCTAGTTTTGCTGTCTTATTCACAGAATGCTTTATTCTATTTTATTTTGAATTTATTTATTTCTTTATTTGAATGTGTATGTGTGTCTGCATCTCTGGTCCTGCCAGGGCCTCTTATTGCTGAAAATGAATTCGAGATACATGCATCACTTTTTGTGTTTGGCTTTACTTGAATATTGGGGAATTGAACCTATGTTAGTAGGCTGTACAAGAAAGGGCTTTTAGCTACTAAGCCATTTCTCTAGCCCAACATAACATTTTAAAGGTGTTCTATTAATTATGAAACCATGTTTTATATTTTAAAAATTAATTGCATATCTACACTATTTATTATGTAATGACTCCAAATGACTATCACTGTTACATATATTACATGCATATGTGTCATATTGGTATTTAATGCCCTATTATTTATTAATTTTACATTGAAATTACATATATAGCATTATCATTAAAAATTACACATTTTTATCATCTAGTTTATTGACAAAGGCCACAGTAATGCGTAGCTACAATTGTGTAATGCATCTAAGCTAATTGAGACTCAAATAATTGCTAATTTTAAAAAGCCGATTAGTTAAGACAATGAATTTTTGTATTTTTATTATTCATCCTTAATTTAATAAATGATTTTATTTTTCCTTCTCATACTTCTTATTTTACCTCTCTACCTTTTTAAAAAAATTTTCTGAATTTCTCTCACTTCTTATTTCATCTCTCAACTATTTTTTTAATTCAGAAGAGCTGTGACTCCTTCCTTCCTTTCACTTTCATCTTTTGTTATTTTCCAGAAAAGTCATGAATACATTTGATGTTTTGATGCATGTCTCCTAACTCTTCACTGGGTTTGGGTGATGTTTGTCAGGATTTTTTAGTCTTTCCAGCAGCAGTGGGTGCATTGCCCCTAGATACAGAGTAATTGCTTACAGAAGGCTGGCAATGCTAGGAGTCAGAATAAGATCTGAAAAAAATGAAATGCCACTTAAAAATAGCTAGACATTCCAATAATAGCAAAGCTTATAGTAACAATAGTTCCCATGATTCTGGTTAAAGTTAAGCAACAATTAATAGTAATCAATTCATAGTTTACTCAACACATTTTAATTGACTATTAAAATCCCAATCCCAAGATTGTTTGGAATGTCTCTAAGAACACCAGAGTGTTCCTTTTGCAGTGTCCTGATAGACTGTGTCATCCCAAAAGTTTAGTTCGTTACTTCACCAAAGTATTCATTGCTCAGTCCAACTGCACTAAAGTTCTTGTTGCGTTTTTGAAAGTAATAAAAATTTTGTAATTTGTAAATTTAATAAATCGTTATAATTTGTAAATTGGTTTCTGTGTAACAACATCCATGGTAGGATTAATGCACCATGTAGAAAATACAAATAAAACTTATTTAAAATCAGCTTCACATTATACAATGGATGGCATTTTTAAGTATTTCTTTAATTTAATTGCAGTAGAAATGTGTATTTAGCCTGTGCTGTGTCAGTGGATTGTGTGCCCTTTAAGAGTTTTTTTTTTCCTTACATTTGGAAAACTTCAACTTGACTCTCCATTTCCTCTCTTAATTGCCATTTATCCATTTTTTCTTATTAAGTTATAAATGGGAAGCCTTAGTCTTTTGAATTTTATGTTTTGGTTCACATATTTTGTTTTGACTTAGAATTACAAGGGCAAAGAAAAAATGTCATAATATTTTCTGTGTTAAAATGTAGGTATTATTTTACTTTATAATTGTAAAAGTAGAATACATCATATTTTGCAATCCTTGTTAAATACAAATTTCCCCTAGGATTTCAAGGAGGCATCTGTACTTCTAAATTCATTTAGGATAGTCACAGTAACCACAGAATGTAGTGCTCTGAGTCACCATCAGAGATGAATGGCTTAAGCATTGTGATGTGCTCATCTGCTGGAAGTTTACTTAGCCTTACAAAGAAGGTAGCCCTGCCATTTCCACGGTTTGGTTTGGGTAAACCTGGAGGACATGCTGCTAAGTGAAATAAGCCAGCAACAGAAAAGCAAATATGGTAGCAGGCCCCTTTCCTGAGATAACCAAAATTCCAAAGTGGACATTCTATTTCATTTCATTCTTTTTTTTTTAATTTTTTTATTGTCCATAATGAGTTACAACATTTAGTGGGCAAACAATGAGTTGTTATCCCCAATTCCCCACTGCCCTCCCCTCCCCCCTTAACTGGATAACCTCCTCCATGGGTCGTCTGGATCAGTCCTTGTTACAGGGGACCATGGATAGCCTAGTATTCAGCCAGGTTCTCCTGGCCATGCCTCTGGATAATCTCCCCCACCACGGCTCTTACAATCTTTCCGCCCCCTCTTCCTCATAGTTCCCTGAGTCGTGGTGGATGAGTATTAAGGCTGCTTTAAGGTTGTGAGCTTAGGGGTCTTTGTGTTGAAATCATTGGTTTCTGTCTCACTGGCTTATCCTGTGTTGATTTAATGGCTGTGGCTGTGGGCCCCTTGTTCATCCCATCATTCTCTGTGGGGTTCCATTTGGATCCTCCACGATATGACTGTGGTGGGTCCTCTCTTGCCAGAATCTCAGCTATCGGCCTACGGTTGGTTGGTAGGGTTAGATGGGCCCCAGCTCTCTCGCTGCATCCTGAAAGATACAAACACAATCTCCATCGGAGAGTGAGATCAGTGTAAGTTAACAAATATAGACAATTTTGGATTACCAGGATTCGATTTTTAGTAGCCTCCCTATCAATTGGTCCCATAGTGCATCTTGTCTTGGGAGCCTAAGAGTACGGGATCCTGTGCCTAACGCCCTGAATCCCAGGTTCCAGACAAGGGGACCCCCTCACTGAGTGGAAAATTGGCCGAATTGAAAGCTGTTGATTGTCTCCCCCAGGCCCAGGCTCCTCCATTACACAAGTGCTCCTCTCTTGGTTCGCTGCTCACTCCTACTGGGAGGTGTGGTCAGCCTACTCATAACCACCGATTGTGTTTCCTGTCAGTGGTCTCTGTTTAGTCCAGCTGTCGTTGATCAGTTTCCCCTGGCAGCCTGTGCAGTGCCTTCCAGCACTACACTAACTGCCTTCTGGGGGCTGGATACCATTCCGGACGTTGAAGGGTTTCTCAATGCTGGTCGATGGCTGTCTGTGGTTTCTTCAGTAACAGGGTTTTGCCTCAGGCCTGGGGAGGGCA
>PVHP010015281.1:0-37739 GCA_004024765.1 Zapus hudsonius
AAAGAGGGGCCCACTTCCTCCAGGGAAGCTAGTTTTAAGTCCTCCCCAGGTGAGTTAGAGGGACAGCTGATTGGTTCATATCTGACCAATCAGTTTTGGCACCTAGGTTGTAGCTCTAACTAGACACCTCCCATTCAAAGGGAGGGGCTGGAAGGGGAGGAGTGGTCCCTATACACACCTGACTGTCACAAGAAGACTTTGCAAGAAAGCGCCTCCCAGCTCCTCTTTCTGTCACTTTTTTATGAAGCTCACAGTGCGTCTTCTTTGTTGAATGTGCTGGTGGCATCTATGGCATTGTTTGTCGGGAGGGGACCTTGGTTTCCTGCTGAGCCATCCAGGGGCTCATTCTGTAGAATCTGTAAACTAAGGGCTGAATCTTGGTAGAAGTAAGCTCATTGGGATAGTTCTCTACTGATGCATGGGGAAGGAACCCAGGGGTCTGCTTAGAGGGGTGATTTGAACTTTTGCAGGGAAGTAGGGTGACAGAGCAAAGAGGCATCTGCATTCAGAACAGAGCAGCAAGGCCTGTGCTGGCTGTCACTCAAAAATACAACCTGCCTCAGAGGTGTGTTTGGAGGAGTCCACACTGGCAGCTTCCTCTAAGAGCCCCTAGTGCCAGGAAGATGGACTGTCCACTTAGGGGTGATGGTGGCGCTTTCCAGTCTTGCCATAGGTCCATGGCTGTGTTCTCTGAAAGTGGGGTGTGGGGAGAAGGCAGGAACCACTCTGAGGTGTATTTTGTCACAGAGAGACGTGGAGAAGGCAGGCATGCTTGATTCTGCTGGAGGCTCCCAGCCTTAGAGCTAAACTGGCCATCTGGGTGGACTGGCCCCACCCGCGTGTCCCCTGATGGGGCTGGGCTCCTGACATATGCAAGTCTAGGCTGATGACTCTCAGGCTGGAAGAGCAGCCTGTGGACCTGAACTGGCTTTCCTGCCTCAGCAACCTCCTTCTGGACTATTGTCATTGCTTGTCCTATACACTGTTCCTGTCAGTTCCCAAGTCAGCTTGCTGTCTAGTTTCTGTTCATTACAACGTTCCTGCTGGTGGACAGACATCTCTGTAAGCCAGCGATGCAGCCCACCATGCCTGTGGCAGATGCCCCCCTGGCCTCTGCTGGTCCAATCATCTGGCCTCGGTGACCTCCCAGCCCACCACATCTTGCCTTAGGGAGAGTGAACTTCTAGGGTTCCCACAGCCCCTTCCTGTACTTTCCCCCGTAGGTGTTATGGCCTCCTTCCTGTCTTTCGGGCATCCCCAGGGCTTCCCATTGTTCCCACAGAAGTGCTCAAGGTGATGCACAGCAGCCGTGTCCCTGTGAGCACACACGTCTGTCCAGGGCTCCCTCGGATCATTCAGCCCTCTCTGTCCCACGCAGCCCTCCCACTACACCTGTCCTGCAGGCCAGAACTGGAAAATGAATGTCACTGGGCCTCAGCCATGGCTGCAAGGATTCCAAGTGTGAACATGTCAGCTCTCTTGCCCCTGGCCAGGCCACTCTGAGGAGCAGCTGGGGCTCCCAACTCCCTTCCCCCAGGGGCAGCTGGATGAACAGTTCATTCCTGCTGTCTCCCGTCCCCCCAGTCTCCCTTCTCCACCCCTCACTGAAGTTTCCTAGCATTCCTTCCCACGATTCCTTGCACTTGAGCCCTTGTCTTGACCATTCCTGTGGGAAACCCTACCAGCCGCTTTCTTCTTGCCGTGAACACATATCTGGCCGGCAGCCATTTAAGGAGGGAAAGGGCTTTATTTTGGCTTACAGTCTTGAGGGGAAGTTTTAATGCAGGAAAGGCATGATGGCAGGAACAGAGCTGATCACATGGTAGAAATGAAGCAGAAGGTCCACAGGAAGTGGAGCTGGGCTATAGACCTCAAAGTCAGCCCCACAATGACCCACTTCCTCCAGCAAGGCTCCACCTCCTAAGGTTAATCTCACCACCAGTTAGGAACAGTGTCAAACACATGAGCCCAGAGGGGACGATCTACATGCAAACCACAGAAAACCCACATTAACAGCAGGCCCCACGTCATGCTGTTGAGGATCATGCCCACATCACTGTGGATGGGGCATCCTCCTGGGACATGTGCCACCGTGTTGTGTCAGGGGCAAAAGCCTTTGGGGGCCTTTGGAGGCACACCCTGGCTTAGTCTTGGATGGTACCCGACAGCCTGCCAAGAGGGGCTTAGCTTAATAGGTTTCAGGAGGCAGTCCTGATTGGCTATTTGCACATCATGCTCACAGGTTCTTATCATAGACCAATAAATAGCTCCCTGATTGGCAAGGAGCTCTCTCTATATATTCTGTAGCATTTCTGCAGAAGTGATATGAGCAAGGAGGTATGAGGTATGGGGTATGAGCAATGAGATCTGAGAGAGCAATAAAGAGAGAATGCGCATTCTTCCACCCATATGCGGTGTGTGTGTGTGTGTGTGTGTTTTATCACTGCCCCCGCAGGCGGTGGGCAGTGACAATGGTGAATCTCCAATCCTTGATCTAAGACATGCTTCCTGCTCCATGACAAGGTCCCAGTAAACCCAGTGGAGAAAGGAAGGAAGGGAGGAAGGGGCGGGGAGCCATGATGCCTCACTCACTGTTTAACCAGCTGGAAAATGGGATGCTCACTGCTCTCTGGGAACCCACTGGCTTGGGGACTCGAATGTGGCTGATGCTTGAATCCCAGTGGACCAGAGTGGGTAGTGACACATAGATGCTGCTTATATCTACCTTCTTTCTGCCTGGGTACACGATGCAGGCTTTCTCAGGTGTTATGCACCATGGGAGGTAGAAGGGGAAAAGTCAGCACACTGGACTTCTCTCGCTTCTCTTAGAGAGACCGAACTCACACGGGATTGTGAATGACACCCTGGCTGCAGGTGACAGGAGGGGGCATCTCTCACCTGTCAGGTGAGCCTCAAAAAAAAACCTGGCCATGTTCCTTACATGCTGCTTTCTGCCTCAGTTCTCTATTGCATTTGAACATGTTTAAAGAAAAAAAAAAAGAAAGAGTTAAGGTTGCTTATTGACTGAAAAGCCTAGCACAACTTTCTTCATTTATTAAAAATTACTCCTATTTCTATAGAAACGGTACCCAAACAAACAGAAATTACCCACAATTTTCTATTGTCAAAGATCACTCCAGACTGCGCGGCTGAAGCGAATCCCCGGGAATACACGGAGAATTATATAATTATCTACAAAGTGTGCTAATGATGTCGGAGGAAATGGCTTTCATGGCACTTGCCATCTCTGACCTCAGAGCGCAGTAATTCCAGAGAGTGCAAGCAGGCACTCTCCCACTGATGGGCAGGGGCAACTGTGGTGAGATTTCAGGATATTTCTGGCAATTCTAGATAATTACTTCTCTGAAATAGGAACGAGCAACAGACAGCGTGTGGGGCGATGGGGAGACAGATAAAATGGGGGAGATGGTCTTCTTAGTGAGGGATCAGCCAGATGGGAAGACACCTTGGGGCAGGTGGATTCGCTTCTTTCAGCCTTGGGAATTTGCCTGGAGAACTGAGGAAGGACGTCTGCATGGTGGAAGGCTGTGGGATTTGATGGCAACTAACAATTTTCAGCAACTAAGAGATTCCTTTCAGATAATGGATACGGTTCTAGGGAGATCAGGCTTGGCGGAGCTCAGCCAGGAGGGAGAGGTAGCACACAGGGAAGGCCTCAAACCACAAGGCATGTTCCCTAATTAATAAGGCCTCATTCCCTTCTAGTTCCAACCAGCTCTTGCTGAGGTAAGTCATTTCCAAAGCGAGTGGGTTGATTATGAAGTTCCAGAGACCCACAATGAAAGGACATTATTTCATGCTAATAACCATGACGAGGATGATAATAACAGCTGCTATTCAGACAGACATCTACAGCTTACAAGGCACTTTCATATTACCTGTATCCTGTCCCGTGTGGGCTCACTCAACAGTCACCCAAGAGGATTACTTCAAAGCTGGAGAAATGCAAGGGTTTCCCGCAAGATGACTGTGCAGAAAAGAACCCCAAGGAAAGCAGCGTGATGGGAGGAATGGGTTTATTCTGGCTTATAGATTCGAGTACACACTCCATCAAGGCAGGGCAAATGATGGCATGAGCAGAGGGGTGGACATCACCTCCTTCACAGCACCGCAAACAGCGGCAGGAAGGTGTGCCAAACACTGGCAAGGGGAAGCTGGCTTATAACCCCATAAGCCCACCCCCAACAACACACCACACCTCCAACAAGGTTCCAATTCCAAAAGTGCCATCAGCTGCAGATCAAGCATTCAGCACACACTGAGTTTATAGGGTTCACCTGTATCAAACCATTGCAATGACTCCTCTGGATTCATTGTATCAACATTAAGGGTTGGTTCTCTAAGCTTGGGGCTCCTGCTTATGTCACAAGGAGATATTTCTAATGTCATATATCTTGGATCCTTTATCAATTGGAGAAGTCTTGTATTTTTTTTTTGTAAGACAGGGTTTTACTCTATAGCACCAGCTGTCCTAAACTCACAATATAGACCACGCTGGCCTTGAACTCATAGTCTCCCAAGTGCTGGGGTTCTAGGTCAAGCCACTATGCTTAGAAGGGAAGTTTCTTACCTCTTGTGCTCAGTCTAGGCTCACAGGAGCTCCCTGTCCCGGATGTGGTTTCTCTATGCTCCCCTCTAGAAGGCCCCCCGTCCTTGGTTCTCAGCCGGCTGACTCTGCGGCTTGTAACGAGCCCCTGTGGGGATGGGGGTGTCATTCTTCTCTTTTGGGGAGCCCAGTTAGATACATGTGAGTCCGTTGACATTGTTCCATAATATGGCCAGTTCTTTCCAGCTTCTCCCCTTTGCATTCTGCATCTTTCTCTCAACAATGACCGGTTTTTCTCCTCGAGCCTCATTCTGCTGCTAAGGTCCTTGTTGCAGTCAAATGCTCTCTAGTTGCTGCGCAGAAAGAACCCAAACAAAAGCGTCTTGTGGAGGAATGGGTTTATTTGGCTTATGGACTCGAGGGGAGACTCCATCCTGGCAGGGAAAACGATGGCATGAGCAGAGGGTGGACATCACCTCTGCCACAGCACTGCAAACAGTTGCAGGAAGGTGTGCCAAACTCTAGCAAGGGGAAGCCGGCTTATAACCTCATAAGCCCGCCCCCGACAACACAGCTTCATCCAGGTTGTAAAACCCAAACTGCCATCAGCTGAGGATCGATCTATCAGAACACATTCAATTGTTTGTGGGGGACACCTGGATCAAACCATGACAGTCCTCCATGGACTTTTCACTTCAGATGTAGTTCTCCTTTAGAAGATGACCTTATGTCTGTCTATAATTCCCATTCCTCCCCTGAGTGTCCCCATGTGTGCACTCAGTGTGCCTACTTTTAGTTTAAACACTTAAATATATTTATATTATCATTTTAAAAGTCCCATCTCATGATTCCAGTATGTGTCCCCCTGAATATGGGCTGCGCGTATTTGGTGGGTCACACATTCCCGTTTCTTTCCAAGTCTAAGTACTTTTGTGTGGTGTGTTGATTCTATGCGTGGGTAGTGAGCCTGGACTGTGTGGTCACCCTTGGAAGAGAGCAGCTGTGCTCTGGCATGGGGACAGCTGTGGGCTCTGTGAGGGTGGCGCAGGGCATGAGTCGCTGGGAAGGTATTGCCGGATGAAGTCTCAGCTGACCATCTGCATGCCCTGGACATGTTCCCTCTGGTTGCCCACTCTCCAGTGCCTGGAAGCCCTCCAGAGCCCCTGGCCTTCCTCAGCCCTCAGCTTCCTGCCTCCACACAGGCTAGCTCAGTGTTCAGCCAGAGAGATGGCAGAGGGTCCTCTGGCCCAGATGGTCCATGATGCCCAGGTTGAGAAGGCGAGGGCAGGACTCCCGGGAGCTCTCGGTGCTGCAGTGTAAGGCCCAGAGGTGCTTACAGTCCTTCTCGATGCCTTAGAGAAGGTCTCAAGGGTGTGAGCATTGGCATGTCAAATGTCAGACCCGATGTGTCCAGGTCTTCTGCAATTTTAACTGCTGTCAAACATCCTGTTTTATGGGTTGAAGTTAGGCCAAGTTATGACCATTCTGTCTCTAGAAGAATGAGACAGTCATGAAATAGCAGAAGGGTTTATGGGGCATTCCCAATGGGCCTGGGCTCTTTATTGGACTCTGGAGAAACAAACCATCCATGGGTCTGCTGCATCCTTAAGGAACTCGCATTTTGGTTCAGGGCCACAGTGGAGGAGAGGGGAGGTGGCTGCAGGAAAGGAGTGGCTGTCACCCCTCCCCCAGCTGTGCTCTGACTGACTGGAGAAGCCTCCCTGTCTTCCACATGTCAAAAGCCAGCCAGATGCCCCACACCTTCTCTGAAGAGGCTCATAAGGCAGGGAGTGCAGGCCTCCTGCTAACTTTGTAGACACAAAGCCTGGCTTCCAGGAGAGCGGGAGTCCATTGAAATAATAATAAAATACTGAAGGGAAGGGCCATTTGTGTATTGGGTTCTGAAATGAAAGAAGCAGCTTTCCTTGTAATTGCTGTCAGGTTTTAAGCAATCCTCTTTGCAGAAGCGCCTCTCAAGGCGAGCGTGAACGTCGTTACCAAGCAACCCGAGGCCTTGGGTGGTGGCGATCCAAGAGTCACTGGCATGGAGACTGTTCATGCCGAGGACGAGAGGACCGCACCTTGCCAGCCTGCAGGTGCTGCGTGCTGCCAGCCAGCCGGCTGGTGAGAGCTCTGGGCAGGGAGACCGGCCACAAGGCTCAGAACAGACAAGTAAACAGACAGGCCTACTCCAGCCAGGCAACAATGGGCGTTAGGGTCAGGCTTGGTTCCTGTGCAAGCAACCGTCTAACAAAAATACCCTCTCGTGCCAAGCAGTGGGCATTAGGGTCAGACTCACAACTGTCTAAAACAACTCATCTTCTGCTCTGGGAAAGTGGGGTCCATCAGGCTTTGTCACCAGAGAAGCCCACTTCAGGGCCCACAGTGGCTCTAGGACAGGGGACCCCAGACCCTGAGTCGCACTGTCAGTGGGCCTGGCAGAGCTATTCTGTAGCACCCAGAAGGTGGGTGGTGAGCTCCCATTATCACAACCCCAGTTCTAAGTGGCAGGAGGGTGTGCCATGGCCTGTCCAGCCATCGCTTTGGGATATATGAACTGATGCCTGTGATCATTTTTACAGCCCTATCAGACATTCTGTCCTGATTCAGACCTTATAGCTTCAATTCTCTGCCATTGGGTTATTTCGTCTAGAACAGTCTTTCCCTCAGACTTGAGTTACTTGGCCATTCCCTTCTTTTAATTAAAAAAAAACAATTTGCATTTATTTATTTGCAAGCAGAAAGACATATACAGAGAGAGGGGGGAGGGAGAGAAGGAGGGAGAGTATGGGCACCCCAGGGCCTCTTGCTGCTGCAAATAAACTCCAGATGCATGTGCCACTTTGTGCATCTGGCTTTATGTGGGTACTGAAGAAGTGAATCTGTGTCAGGGGCGAAAGCCTTTGGGGGCCTTTGGAGGCACCCCCTGGCTTAGTCTTGGACGGCACCTGACAGCCTGCCAAGAGGGGCTTGGCTTAATGAGTTTCAGGAGGGAGTCCTGATTAGGCTATTTTCACATCATGCCCACAGGTTCTTGTCATAGACCAATAAATAGCTCCCTGATTGGCAAGGAGCTCTCTCTATATATATATATTCTGTAGCATATCTGCAGGAGGTAATAGATGAAGAGATATATGAGCAATGAGATATGAGCAATGAGGAATGAGGTAACAGGTATGGGATATGAGCAATGAGATCTGAGAGAGAGCAATAAAGAGAGAATGTGTATTCTTCCACCCATACGTGGTGTATGTGTGTGTGTGTGTGTGTGTGTGTGTGTGTGTGTGTGTTATCATTGCCCCTGTGGGCGGTGGGCAGTGACAAGTGGTGCCGAAACCCGGGACACGAAAGGATATGTCAGGTGCTGTCCAAGACTAAGCCAGGGTGTGCCTCCAAAGGCCCCCAAAGGCTTTCGCCCCTGAAAAATGTGGGCCAACCCAGGCCAGGAGGCTTTGCAAGCAAATGCCTTTAACTGCTGAGCCATCTCCCTAGCCCACCATTCCTTTCTTCATTCTCACTAGTTCCGTTTGTCAGAAGTTATAAAAGAGAGAGGCACAAAGCATAAATTTATTTTTCAAAGCCCACACAGATGTGCAATAAGGTAAGAGAGAAGTAAAATGGTGTTGCTCACGGCATTTACTTGGCGTGCCCAAGGCCCCGAGTTTGATTGCTAGCACCTCAAAACGACAAAACATCCTGGGGGTTGGAAGCACTTTGTTCCTATCTGGGTTGGCGCAGGGTGCATAGGAGGCATTCATTCACCTCTAAAGGTTTATGCACCTCGTCCTACACAAGAAATCTCTCGCTGCTTCTCAGTTCTGGGCCTTGTGTAGGTTAGGCAGGTGCTTCACCACTGAGCACACCTCCCAACTGTCCTTTTTTATTCTGACCTTTTTTATACTTGAACTCTTCCTGTTGCCCAGGCAGCCTTGGGCTTGTTCTGATCCTCCTCAACCTCCCAAGCTGCTGGGATCCCAGGTCTCACTTTCTAATGCAGTCAAGGACTATTGTCTTCTAACGTGGAAACCCAGTGACCTACGGAGGCCCTTGTGGAATTAGACCTCTTCTCTGGGCTTCTCTCAGAGGAACCACGGAACAGCCTACCTCCTCCTGGAGACCTGTTCCCGTGAGGCTATCCTGCTGCCCCAGGTGAAAGTGGACATGCATGTTTTTAGTCAGATAGAGGGCAGTAGAAGCTTTTCAGGGCCCCAAGTTCAGCCTGTACCAAAGGAATCTCTGTCTCCACATGTGCAAATGAGGGTGCTTCATGCATCAAGTTGGATTCCTTCCTTGAAAGAAACATAAAATCATTACTTGTGGGTTCAGCACCCAGACCTTCAAATGGGGACTTGATCTTGGCCAATGTCTTTTAAAGAGTTTTATGGATATTTCCTGAAGCACATTAGACTTCATTCATGCTATGAAAACTTGCGTCCATCTATCATCTGGATCCAGCCGTGACCGGATCTGTGTGCACTGATGTACCTAGAACCCAGGGCAGCAGCAGCGGTGTTTGAGACCCAGGGACATACAGACACAGCTTCAGGCTCTCAGGACATGTAGACCAAGTCTTTACTGAAATGGAAATGGAGGAGAAAGTGCTCTGTCAGGGTGGTGAGGGCTCCAGGTGACAAAGATCAAGGTGTCCTCAAATCTGTTATCAGAGAAGTCTTCCACAGCTTCTGGACAAAGAAGAAAACCCTTCGGGCTGGAAGGAGCAGGAGAGGCAAAGGTCCTGGGGTGGGAAAAACCTGAAGAGGCAGGTGTGCCATCTCTAAGCCAGCTGCAGCCGCAAGAGCCGACCCACACTGTGTGGCCCTGGCTCAAGACTGTCCCTCGGTTCTGAGCACAGTGGAGGCCATGGAGGTTTTAGCAGGGAGTGACATTTGGTTTGTGTTTCTCCAGAACCCACCTTGTGGGCTGTAGTGTGGAGGGATGGAAGGCTGTTGGGTAGCCTTTGTCTGGGTACATTCTTTCATAAACGGCAGTCATGGTGCCAGGACCTAGGAACATTAGGGGCCATGAAAATATTTTATTATTTTAAAAAATATATTGCTTATTCATTTTCAAGCAGAGAGATACAGGAGATAGATTAGAGAGAGAGAGAGAGAGAGAGAGAGAGAGAGAGAGAGAGAGCACCAAGGCCACCACCTTGTGGATCTGGCCTATGTGGGTCCTGGGGAATTGAATCCGGGGCCTTAGGCACTGGAGACAAGTGCCTTAACTGCTGAGCCATATTTCCAGCCTGAAAATATTATATTTTTGTTTAAACTCATAAGAAATGGAATACAACTGGCCTGGATCCTATTTTTCCTGAAAACGATCATTAAAATATGTATGCATCTATTCATTCACACACAACGTAAGGTGCACATGTGTAGTATGTGCACCTGCACATATGTGGTTGCTGTGCAGATCTGCTGGAACAGACAGACAGACAGACAGCCTGAGCTATGGAGGCTCTGTGCTTGTTCAGGGCCTCTGAGTACACCACACCTCACCATCCATAATAACCTCGCCTTGGTCAAGGAAGATGGTGGCCTCAGCAAAGCAGGAGCGGTGGGAGAAACATTTAGTCTCTCCGTCTACCCCCAGATGCCTACAAAGCCGGATGTGAAGCCTGGGTGCTGAGTTTGGGGGTTGGGTTCTGAAGCAGATTCCTGGGTCCCCTTGATGACTGCATCATGGGCCTCAGACACTCGAAACCCTGTGGGCCAGCTCTTCATAGGCACTGAGGTTCCAGGAGGTCCAGAGGTGAGTGAAAAAGGGGGGGCTTGTGGGACTCTAGACCTAGCGCCAGTTTAAAATACAGGGTGTGGCAACTCTGTGTTCCCAGGGGTACAGCCTGTGGCCCCCAGAAGTCACTTATGTGACCACCAAGATATTGATGTCAGTGACATAAGGAGGCTGAGATCTGCTGACTGAGCAACTGGGCTCAGGAGCCTGCCGTCCCCATCCTGACAGGGACGATACTTAGATGACTTTCCACTGACGCTCCTGCTGTCCCCTCTCCCAGTGTTGCTTGGAACAATTGAACCTGCTGCTTATGTAGTTTCAATGGCTTCCTGTTGATATATTCATGCATCAACCCATTCCTTGACCTCCTGACTTGGGCCCAGGCAAGGGGGGCTGTCCAGTTTGGGTTCAGTTTTGGAGTCACTGGTCCTTTGGTTAAGTGGCTAAGAACACTTCATGCCTTCAGGTGGCCTTAGATCTGAATCGAATGGCTGGCACTTCAGTGAAGAATGCATCAGAGTCCTCTGACTTCCTGTTGATGAAGATCCCAAGATCCCCACCCTAAGTCACCTGACGCTCCTGTGGCCACTCAGTATCCCTCTCAGTCTCTGCCTGATCACGGGGTTTACCTGACAGATTAAAGGCAGCAAGAGTCAACTGCTTCATTCGCTAGCTGGCGGGGACCCTCTTCATCATCAATGTGCTGTCTGCATCCAGGACGTCCCACCAGATACAGCTTTGCTCTGAGCCTAATGGATAGTGGGAGGGCTGGTGAGTCACCCTGCTGTGGGGCTCCCCCCTGTGCTTCGGGATAGGACACCCAGGTACCACTGAGGTGACTGGGAGAGTCCCTTCCTTCTCCAGGCCACATCTACGTGGGCTCCAGCTCATTGATTACCCTGGATGTCAACACACATGTGACAGGTGCCAGGGGTGACCTGCTCTCTGCAGGTGTGACAGAGGGGCTGAAAGGGTTGTCCTCTCACAGGGTTCTGTGCTGTGCACGCTCTCAGGAACACTGTCCAAGATCTACCTAGACAGGTGTCCCATTGTGAAGGTGAGAGAGGAGATATCTGACATTGTGTTAAATTGAAGTTGGGGGAGGGGGTGCTGGCCATACCCTGGACCCACCCAGAGTATTAAAACAAAAGTTCAGTACAGAAAGTGTTTGCCTTGCAAACATGAAGTTATTTTCCAGGACCCATGTGCAATCCTGGGGGCGGGGTGGGAGCATAAATTTTCCCTGCAAACTCATGTGTTTTGAATACAGAGTCCCTAGCTGGTGGCATTTTGGGAAACCTATTTAGGTCCTTTGGGAGGTGTACCCTTGCTGGAGGAGGTGTAGTATTGGGGACAGACATTGAGGTTTATTAGCTCGACTGGGTGTTCAGAGCTCACTAGCTCAGGAGGATCACTTACTCAATGCGGCTGAGTGACAAGATGTGTCACTCTGGCATCTGCCTGATCTGCCTTGATAAAGCTTCTTCTCAAGACCACACACTGAAATAAGCCCTCTCCTGTGAACTGCTGCTGGCCGGATGTTTCTTCCCAGACACCAGCAGGTGTCCTGGGCCATGCTTGTAGCCCCAGGTGGAGACAGGAGGATCCCTGGAGCTCTGGCCAGCCAATCTAGCCTAATAGGTGAGCTTCAGGCTACAGAGAGTCCCTGTCTCCAAAATGGTGGATGGTGTCCCTGGGGATGACAGTGAGGCTTGTCCTTCTCAGGCCTCTGTGAACATGTCAACCCCCTACAGGAGCACATTTACATACACACATACACACATGCATTTTATAAAATACAGCCCAGGCAGTAAGTCCCCCAACAATCATTTTTTACTCCAGGGTCGAAGCTGGACATTTTTGTTCATTTCCAGAACTGTCCACATGGTTCCAATCAACAGCCAATGTCAGAAATGTTGATAAGAGAGGAGATAAGTTTATACAGAGATGTTTTGCATTGCCTGAAAAACTCCCTAGTTATACATTTTTAATTAATTCATCAGTAAATATTGATTTATCCTTTTTTTTTTTACGATGATGGACCTGTAGGCACAGTGAGGAAAAATCCTGCAAGCTTTCAGTCCTCATGTGGCTTCCAGCCAGCAGCACACATGGACACGCAGACCTCAGCCACATGTGGCCAGTGTTGGCCTCAGGACAAGCCTTACAGGGCTGGATGCATTAACATGACTTCTGGATGCCACGATGTCAGCCCTCAGGAGGCCGAGACCTGAGGGTCCCAAGTTCAAGGCTACCCTGGGCTACAGAAACTGTCATAAATAACAAGGAAAAGCCACGAATTCCTGGGTGGATGACGGCAATGCTGGGGAGTGAGGAGGGACAGAAACAGGGCCTCGCCCTGGGTTCCTAGGCTGAAGTGAGCTGAACCTTGGACAAGCTCAGGGCTGCAGAGCAGGCTGCTTCCTGAGACCTTCCAGTGAGTTCCTGCTGGAGGTACATTTGCTTTTACAGTTTTCTCCACAGTAAACATTGAAATAATTGTTTGTGGTTCAGAAATAGCACTTTGTGTGAACTAATCAATGCTTTTCAAGGTTTCCTTTGGGTGTGAATGTGAGTAAAAATGGCCATGTGTGATTGATTCTGCCTCCTGCCGGGACGTTTATGGCTTGGATTCCTTCAGGGTAGTTAGTTAGGACAGTGGGTCTTCCCGGGAAGCCTGCCTCTGTCAGCAAGGGTAGGCAGAAGATCAGACAACCATAATCCATATTCAAAATAAGAACAGAATCCCAAGGAATGGTGTGAGAGGAGAGAGAAGAGAGGGGCCCTCTCAGGGCTTGCCTGGGTCCTCGCTTCTGTTGTCTTCTAGGGAGTTGCTGACCAGAGGGTCATTTGGGGGGAAGACATATTTGCCTGGAGACCAGTCCCACTGACCACTTTGGGGAATGACACACAGTGTCCTAATGCAGAGATGCCTTTGAGGTAAAAGTTGCCCAAGCTGGCTGACTTGGGACCGGCGGCTTTCATCTTCTTTCCTCTCAGGGGCTGACCTAACTAGTGTTTGCTTCCACTTAAAGCCGAGCCACTTCTTGGGATGAAATCAAGTTTCCTCCGCATGCCAAATGTGTTTTATGAGATGAAATATTTAAATAAAAAATTATAAATGCACCATAAAATGCTGATGAGGTAATTATTTATTTTTATTCTGCATGTTTGAAGGCTGTGGGGATTACAGTTTTGAGGCAGACCCAATTATAATTCTTGAATTCTGTAAGGAGCAGAGATAATTCATCCCCACAAGTCTCTGAGCTGCAGTAACAGATCCTGTTCACTGGCCCCCAAGGGAGAACAAGAAAGCCCTGGAAAGACAGGAGAGCTGAGGTGTCAAAAGGCAGATGGATGAAGGAGATCATTTCCCTCTCTTCCCCCAGCCTCCAGCCTCCAGGACTGCTGGGTTCCGTCCTCACCTGGCCGGCTGTGCCATCCTGACTCCCTGGCATAGCCCAGATGTTCTATGCTATTGCTAGCTATGCAGTCTGAAGGTCACGGGAAACTCCCCAGACCTCAGCTGTCCCATCTGTCATGCAGGAGACAGTTGCTTACTTCCAAACTGTTGCAGTCAGCTTTCTGGTTGCTGCGCAGAAAGAACCCAAGCAACAGTGGCTCGTGAAGGAATGGGTTTATTTGGCTTACGGACTTGAGGGGAGACTCCATCCTGGCAGGGAAAACGATGGCATGAGCAGAGGGGTGGACATCACCTCTGCCATAGCACTGCAAAACAGCAGCAGGAAGGTGTGCCAAACACTGACAAGGGGAAGCTGGCTTATAACCCCCATAAGCCCACCCCCAACAACACAGCTCCATCGAGGTTGTAAAATCCAAACTGCCATCAGCTGAGGATCGATCTGTCAGAACACATTCATTTGTTTGTGGGGGACACCTGGATCAAACCATGACACAAACCCACTGTGCACACCTGGAAGTCCCAGGCTTTGCCTCAGAGTCCCATAGAATAAAGGAAAATAGTGCTTCCATTGCATTGGTGGGGAATTACTCAGGTAGGTAGCCAAAGGTAAACCCCACTTCGCCATGATGCCAACATTCAGACTCTCAAAGGCATGGATTGCTCTGGTCCAGGGCTGACTAGACAGCTCTGTACTCTCAGAAGCCCATCTGTTTACTGACTGGTTCCTCACGAGCTCTTGTGTGTTGCATGTGTGAGTGAATGTATGCATGCTCATATGTACATAGGCATACACCTGTGTATGCATGTGTGTGCACATGTGTTTAGAAGCCAGAGGTTGGCATTGGGGTCTTCCTCAGTCGCCCTCCACCTTGTTCCTTGGGACAGGGTCTCTCACGGAGCCTAGAGCTCCCTGATCTGCCTAGACTCTCTCGCCATTGAGCCCCTGGGGATTCCTGTCTCTAATTCCCAGCTTTGGGATTGCAGACACATATGCCTTGGTCTGTTATGGGGCTGTTGCAGATTCTCGCTGAGGTCCTCATGCTTGTGTGGGGAGTGATTTGCCCACTGAGCCATCCTCCCAGCCTGTTCACAAGCTTTCACTGACACTTTGACCCAGAGGGCGCTGGCTGGGTGCTGTGGTAGCTGTGAACTCAGCTCACTAGGAGCCTAAAAGTGTATTTCAGATCGCCCTCTCCATTGTGTATGTGTGTGTGTGTGTGTGTGTGTGTGTGTGTGTGTGGTAACAAGCCAACAGAACAGGAAGGAGAGGCCCGTTCACTCTGGGTATGTGTGTCAGGCTCACATTTCCCAAGCACACTCCCGGCTGCTTGTGCCCAGCTTGGGAGCCACTCGGCTGTCCCCAGGTGCCTCTTGATGTGCAGCGCTGTGGAGTGCCATCGGCAGAGGTGCCCGGTGAGTCAAGAGCAGGTAAGAGATGCAAATCTGGGCTCTTAAAGTCATCGTCCTGTCAGCGGCTTCGCTTCAGGTTGCTATGGTGATGATTATGCTTTAAGGAGATTGTCATTTCCTGTGAATGGTGAGGACCGGACCAACCCCAAATTAGAAAAAGACCCTGCTCACGAATACTCATACCAGAAAATTTAAGCATGCGAAAAACACATTCACCCACAAGTATGTGCCATGACAGATTCCTTCCCGGCTCATAAAATGCTTTTCAGGTTTTTAAGTTCAAAGCTTGTTTCAGGACAAAAAAGTAAGCCGTCATAACAGAATAACAAAAAAGGAGAAATTTAATGAGAAACATAACAGGAGACAAGAAGAACAGAGAAAATACAAAAGTGAGAAGGTAGGAGACAACAGCCAAAAAAAAACATGAACAACTTTTAATGAAGAGACAGACACACTGAGAAGACACGGCTACTGTTAGAACAACGGTGTTTTAATCATTTCATTACAAAGAGGATGCGGACCAGCCATCCCTGTAAGAAAAGTCTGTAGTCACACCTTCTCTTTTTTTTAATTTAATATTTATTGTCCATAATGAGTTACATTATTTAGTGGGCAAACCATGCGTTGTTATCCCGACTTCCCCAATTCCCCCCCTCCCCATCCCTGATCAGTTGGATATCCTCCTTCGTGGGCTGTCTGTATTAGTCCTTGTGGCAAGGGATCCTGGATATCTTAGTACTCATCCCGGTCTTCCTGGCCCAAGTGAGTTGTTACTGATGGGTGCTATGCCTCTGGACCGTCTCCCCCACCACGGCTCTCACAGGATCTCACGTTTGTGAACTGTCTAGCTTGCGTTTAGCAGTGAGTACAAGCAGAAACCCCTAAACAGCTCTGTGACATGGAGACATTCATTCAAACAGGAATGTTCCAGTCCTATGTCCCCTTGAGTGTGAGCATAGGTTTGAGTCCTAGGATTAGACAGCGAGTGGAGGGGAGGGGATGGTATCTGTTTTGGAATTTAGGTTTGTTCTGTCTCTGGAACAAAATTCACTTCATGAAGGACGTTCCTGGAGGATTTTGCTGCTGAGAGGCTCCTGTACCATGAGCAGTGCTTCTGGACAACAAACCTCTCCCATGAATGCATGAAATCTGCCAGCTTCAAGCAGCGAAGGAGCAGTTCCTATCCTGGGTCAGCAGGTAAGTTGTGAGACGCCTTGGCCAGGTGAGGCTGGAGCCGGCTCCCAGGCTTCAGACTGTAGAGGCGGCTTGAGCCCTGCTCTGGGGCTGGTGTCTGTCCAGAGCATGGGTTTTGGTGACCTCAGTGGAAGTCCAGCAGGCCATAAGAAAGGCCAAGCATATGAGGCTTGGCTCTCTGCTTTATACCACACAGTTGGTGGCCATCTGTAGCCACAAGCCATTCCTGGAGGGTGTCATGCGATGGTGGCTCTGTCTTGGGAGCTGACTGTCTGGCCACAACCCTGAACTAGTCTCAGGTCAGAGTCAATCACATTTGCTACAGGAGACCAGGGAAGGTTTGTCTGGGAGTCTATCCCTCCTCAGCCCTCTCCTGAACACTCAGGGGTGGGAGGAATTGGCACCACACCCCACCTGCACACAGCCAGAGGTGGATATGAGCCAGGAGTAAACTAACCTCTGAGATCATCAGCCAACCCATTAGCATCAGGTGACCGTCACATGGAGATGCAGACCATCCTAAGCTGCTAGGGGTCAATCAGTAAACAAAGAAGCAGTGTGGGCAGAGCTTGGTAAGGGTGCTGGACAGAGGTCACCCAGGAGGGGCTATCATGGGCTAATGAAGGACTTCAATGATGGACCATGTTTGAGCCAAGATGTGAAGGAGGTGACCTCTGGGTGGCATCAGGAAAGTGTCCTGGACAGAGAAACCAGCCTGTCCCAAGCCCTGGGCAATAGAGCTGCTAGCACAGAAGGAGATGCTGGCTTCAGAAATTACACAGAGGTCTCCATCTGTGAAACACTGATGGTCACCGTCCTCTGTTGTACCCTCCCACAGAAGTCACTTCCCAGAATGCACCAGAAGCCACTGGACACTGCCACAGCCTGGCTGCAGAGTGAGGTTATCATCCCATAACCCCAGAGAAACGTGTAGAATTGTGCAACCCTCTGCATGACCTGGTTTTTTTTTTAAGCTAGATGTCACGGTCCACCCTCATCTCTCATTGTCCTAGGCAAGGGTACAAAGGACCAAGGTGATCAGAAGCCAGACTCAGAGAGAATCCCAGGCCAGGACCATCTCTGTCACCTGTCCGAATTCCTGGGGATGGGCTTTGCCACTGCTCCTTGACCTTCCTCGTCTGAGGTCCCCACCAGCATAGATGCCCCATCATGCCCTCCTCGAGGAGTCTCGGGTGCAGCACAGAGGCATTCTGTTCATCATCTAATTGACTGTTATTAATTGAGGAAAGGAAAGAAAAAGCAGGCTTAGAAGAGGAAGAAAAACAGGAGGGGAGTGAAGAGAGATTGTTAAATTGAGCGTTGATGGGAGCATCATCGTCTCCCGTTCTAATAACCTCGGTTAATATGCAGCGATCAATCATGCCACCGCGGGGTTTTCAGCTCACCAGCTTATCGATACGAGCTGGTTTAATGTGGATGGCCCTGACGTGTTCTCGATACAGAACAGAAGGGTGATGGCCGGCTCCTCGTCCCCAAACACCCCCGATCGCCGTGGCAGATCAATACCCGTCAGCACACCCCCATTCTCAGCAAGCCACACTGTTATGACAGTGATTAAGCAGTGGGCGATGGTCTGCCTGAACCCAGAACCGTTCTGCTGCAAACAAATACCTCATCGATCACACATCTTTTATTTTTAATATTCATGGATTAGTTACACGGTCTAAACACCCCATTACTGTGTGCATGCAAAATGAGCCCTTCGTCGGGATCCAAGTCTGCATCTGCTTCCTGGGATCTGCAGTGTTGGAGGAGGGAGGCCCCACTGCCTGGAGACAAGGCTGGCCTGGTCCATCCCCGCCTCCAGTCAGCCGTATTCCACTCCAGAGGAGAGCCAGGTCCAGGTTGGGGTCCGTGGAGGAAAACTTCAGTGAGCCTCCCAAGGTGTCCCCTACCCTTCCTCATTCCAATGTCGCAGCATGCCACAGGGTACAGTTCAGGGAGTGACCCCATCATTCAGGAGTCCCAGAGGGTCAGTGACCTGACTCACCCCAGCCTTTAAGCTGGTTTCCTGTGCTGAAGGCCTGTGCATGGCCCTGTTCTGGGCAGGAGGCCTGGCCCTGTGGTCCCTGCTCCGCAGGACAATGACCCACTACAATCACTCTTTACTGAGCAATGAGCACTCAGCTCTACTTGGGGTCCCCGCACTGCTGGACAGAGCTTTGCAGTCCCACCTTGACTACTGAGTGGAGCTGAGGCTTGGGGACAGATACACAGACAGATCCCCACCTCTCCCTCTGAGCTTCACCAGCCAGGGCACTCCTGCCCCTCCCTCTCGTTACACTCCAGCCCCAGGACCCCTCCTCTCAGCAGCTCCTGGGTGCACGACCAAGTCCCTGGCCAACATGCCTGCATTCCCCAGTCTGGAAGTGGCTGTGTCTTGGGACCCGGCTTCTGGGAGGTTTCCATTTGCACTCTTGTCTTGGTACATTAGACATGCCTACTCTCTCTGCGAGCTGTCTGGTCACTGAACTGAGATTTATTTCCAAATCTCAGATGGGAAAGTTAGGGGGATTATTTCTTCAGGAGATATTAAAAAATATAAGGCAAGAACATTTTCTTTCAAAAAAAAATGCTTCTTTTCCTTTTGATCTGCCTTTAAAATACACCCCCACACCACGCCTGGAATCATTTCTGACAGTCTCCTCATCAATTAAATTTCCTCCAGCGATGCACACAGATATTGTGCTAACACATGCCATAAATCACACGGGGCGTCTGTGAGGATGCAGTGGTTGCCCACAGATGCAGCCTCTTTCTCATGCAGATGGAGGCAGGGGGCTGTGCAGGCATACACACTCACGGGCTGTTCAGGCACGCATACACAGAGACGGCCCTGTGGTAACACCGTGCTGTGTGTCCATGTGCATGTGTGTAAGTGTGTGCTGGCTGGTGGGCAGTGTAGCCGGTGGACATAAAACACAGACCCATGCACCTGAGGCTTTAGAAACACTGCCAAATCTACTCAGGTCCCCCTTCTTTCTCTGACATTCCACGTCCCCCTCTAATGTCCCAACTCTTACAAGCAGGATGGTTTGGAGCCAGACCACATGATGCAGTAGCCTGGCGTGACCTTGATGCCTATCTGAGAGGTGGGGCAAAGGTCTAATGGTCTCTCTCCTCAGGGGCAGCGAGCTGCTTGGGGTGTGGGGCAGTTCCAGAAGCTTGCAAAGACATCAGCTAGGGAGAGCTGTGGGAAGCAGCCATGGCTGACCAGGGAAAAGACCACACTGTCTAGGGAGAAGTTTGACTTGGAATGACCTTGTTTGTGTAAGTTGGGATGGGACTCAGCCTCTCCCAGAGGGTCCCGGAGGCACTGAGAGGCTGAGTCATGTCACTGATCCCCTGGGGATCCTGGATGATGGTGTCGCTGTTATGGAGGTGTGCCTATGTCTGTCTTCTCTGCAGCCACTGTGCCTTTAACATCTAGAATCCACTTTGGCTCTGTGTCACACAGCTGATGGGCAGCCAGCACTTCTGAAAATCCTGCAGCAGAGCTGCGTGGCACTGTTGTGGGAGGTTTTGCCTGATCAATCCCCCACTCCCGGCCGCCCCCATCTGCTGCTGCTGTCTTATCTCTGACTTGGACCCAGGCCCTGCTCATGCTGGAACCCATGGACAGAGCCAAGTAGGAGAAGGTTCTAGGTGGACCTGAGTGCCTGCCACATCATTGCTATTCTTCCTCTGGGTATCTACCACCCAGGGTACCCCTTTGCCTCCTTCATCCTCAGTACAGGGGAAGGGTGTCCTTCCCTGACTCTCCCCTGCCATCTCCATTTCCTGAGTCCCAGGGTGCTACCAGGCAGTACCCTATGACATGTCACCTCATAGACCCAGGCCTCACCCACCGGGGCCATCCACAGGGCTCCTCTCTTTGCAACCAAAAGGACCATTTTCCCTCCAGCCACAAGTCTACAGTTGAGATTAATTCCCCCACTTTCCTAAGGTGACTAAACAGATGCAATAAACTTATTACTTTTTTAAAATTTTTCTTTTTCTTTCCAACATGCAGGAAGTTAGCTCTCCTGACCCCAAAATGATCTGGCAAAAGCTTATGCAGAAACCCGACAACAACAAAATTCTCAACTTTCTCTCCAGAAACTTTCCACGGTAGCCCCAGGGGTCACTATTCCTGTCACCATGACAGTCTAAATCCCACATTCCAGAACTAGTGAGCCAGTTGTGGGTCCCTCATGTCTCACGGGTCTATCTGCTTCCAGCCACCTCTGTGTGGTGGTTTGAATGTGAACATGTGTCCCCTGTAGACTCAGGTGCTTTAGTAAAGCTTGTAACATGGGTCTCCAGCCGACTGGCTGGAGGAGGTGTCACCAGGGGCCATTCCTGGAATCCAGCCCAAAGATAAGTCTGGGGACAGATCTGATTCCAGCCCTAAGGTGTGCAGAGTAGTGTGAGCTTAGGTGGGAGTCCTGTTTGCTGCTCGTTTGTGCTTGATGCTTTTGGTTTTTGCTGGCTGGCTTGTTTCTCTCTACTTAGATGTATGGAGCCAGCTTCTTCTGCCATTGATGGAACTTTCCCCTGGATCTGTAAGCTTGGAATAAAACCCTTCCTCCAATAAACTGTCTGGTTTGGATGTTCATATCAGCAACCTGAAGCTGTCTATGACACCTGGTGAAACCTGCCTTCTCCTGTGGTCTCCTACATCACTCATTTTCCAGTGACACAATAGAAATTTCTAGAATCATTCCGAAAGACCCTTTCCACCAAGGCAATGGTCTTCACTGGGGTCCATGGGAGTCATCTCCAGAGCCAGCCAGTGCCAGGCGAACAGGGAAGTTATGGAAACCCTGCCTGGAGGCTACTCCAGGAAGAGTGGGCTTTAGCTCCAGGGTGCTGATGAATGACATCAGAGCAAGAGAAGAGGCCTGGGGACAGCAGAGCCCCCCACACTGAAGTTTCCGTGATATGGTCTAGGAGGGGAGTGGGCTAATGGGGAACCCTGGCAATAGCAGGTGTAGGTGGTCAGGAGAGCAGCAGACATGCAGAACAGGACGGTCGCTCTGGAGAGCAGTGGGGAGGGCTGTGCAGATGTGCAGACATTTGTGTCACCCAGTGCTTTCGCTTCTTGTCGTCACCTTAGAGAAATACAATCAGTGCTCACGTAAGACCTGCACATGAGTATTTTAAGTGCTATTTGTGTCATCCAAACCTAGAAACAGTGAGTGGATCCACAGGCTCTGGTGTGTGGCGGACTCGAGCTAGGAGCATTTGACACTTAAGCATGTAGACCCCTTGGGCCAGAGACCACCAGGTTCGACTCCCCACGGCTACACAGGTCTAACCCTAGTTTGCAGAGGGGAAGGTAGGAAGCAGATTTGGGAGAATTGTGGGCCTTGCTGATGGACAGCAGCTCCAGGTTGAGGGAGAGACCTTGTTGCATGGAACTATGCCGATGAGCAATAAGAAAACAGGCACCTGACATTCTCCTCTGGCTTCTGCGCGTGTGCACGCGGGGTGCCGGCATCTGCACACACACATACATACACCACAGATCGCACATTACAGACTGTACAGATATGCAAAAAGCCCCCACGTTATGTTGTTATTTCATTTCTCATTGCTGTGGCCACATACTTTCCCAGAAGCCACGTGAGTAAGGGTTTATTCCCTCTCACAGCTCCGGGTCACAGACCGTTGTCATAGCAGAGAAGGCATGGCGGCAGGAGCTCGAGGCAGCTGGTCACTTTCAGTCCACAGAGCGGAAGCAGAGAGCGATGGGTGCTGGTGCTCAGCTCACCTCATTGTCCTTTTGACTCAGCCCACAGGACACTGCCACCGTAGTCTCCTACCTCAATTAACCTAATTTGGAAAATCCCCTGTAGACACGCCCAGAGATTTGTTTCCATGGTGATTCTAAATCTGGTCAAATTGACAACCAGAGATTAACCAGCACATGTTGATACAACACACCACGCAAGGCACTTACCATGCAGCCCCAGTTATATGAAATTCTCAGAGAGGCACGGGGGATTGGGGTTATGGCATCAGACTGTGGAATGGGATCAAGTTCGCACTTGGGCAAAAGGCATCAAATTGCACACCGCAAAGATGAGTCTTGCTGTGCCTAAGTGTTTAAACTGGAGAGCAGAGGGGCAAGAAATGCTTCGTTCATCTGGATTGCTGAGCCCTTCCTCTAAGCAGTGTGGCCAGCCCAGACCTCTGTGCTGAGGAACAGACCTCTTCCTATGTGAGTTCTCGCTGCACTTCAGAAGTCTGCCATGTCCAGGAGCTCTGAGGTTCAAGGACAGCGGAGAGCTGCGCAGGCAGCCCTCTGTTCACAGAGTGACTTTCTCAGTCAAGGACGGTGGAGAGGGTCCACGACGCAGAAACCAGGCTGAGGAAGACGTGAGCCTTCAGACCACAGCTGCAGAGGAAGATGGCACATTCCTTCCCTCCGACTCCTCCTGAGCCGCTGGCCACAGAAAACTCCCCAAGTCTTGAGGCTTCACTTTGGATTTAATTAAAACTACCAAGGTCACTGGCTGACTCTTCCAGCTAGTTCTGAGGTCTGTTCAGTTTTTATGAAATCCCATTAAAGTTCATTGCAGATATGTTAAAAACTTTAAATGTTTCAAAGAAAGTTTTAAACCACACTATGTGACTTTTTCTGACTAGGACAAGGACACTGGGAACTTTCTGGATCAGCCAGACTGAAATTGGGACAAACCCAAGCCCAGTGTCCTAACAATGGGGACCTGAGACCCACGTCCTGGGGCCTCTGCAGCTCAGCCCCAGCTCAAGATAGCCCCTGACCCAGGGCCATCCATGCTCATGTCTGCAGTGACCACTGAACACTCAACACGTGGCTTGCTTGCACTCAGAGAGGAGCATCAATGGACATCTCGCCACACTTACAGGTGCCTGGGAATGGACGCGTTCTCTCTCCTCCTTTCCATTTGCTCAGAAGGTATTTGATTGTCTCCAGGGCTGCTCTTTCATCATTTTCTGTCTCAGGGTGGCAGGCAGCTCCCCCAAACCCTAAGGGGCTCCTGCCTCCTAGTCCCCCTCCCAGTCCTCTCTAGCACCATGGGAACTCAAGACTAAAGCTTGGCTTTGGCACACAGTTTTGGCAGATCTAGGCAGTGACAAACTGGACCCAGGGTCTGAGCCTGTGGTGAAAGCACATGGCAGAACCAAGCTGCCCACCTCAGATCCAAGGAGCACAAAAGAGTGAGGGGGGGGGAGCCCCGGTGCTTCCTTCAAAGGCATACCTATAATAATGAAATCCTCCCATTATCACCGCCTCTCCTCCCAGCAGAGCCACCTGAGGACCGAGTTCTGATGCACGTGCCCTGGGGACATTTGTCTGTGGCAGTTGTTAGCTGATGCTTGTGTGTGTACATGCAGTGTATCATGTGTGTGTGGGCACATGCATTCACACGCGATGGCCAGGAAAAGACATCAGACGCCCTCCCTGATATTAGCACTCTTCTGCCTTATTTCTTTGAGACGGAAGAGTGTATTTCTGCTAGCAAGCTGCTGTCTCTGTCCCCTTAGCACCTGGGTTACAGGCCTCTGTGGTCACATCCAGCTTTTTGTGGGCACTGGGATTGAACGTAGGTCCTCCTGCTCGTTTGGCAAATGCTTTTATACTAGAGCCTCGGCCGCCTGGCAGCCATCGTGGCCAAGCAGGTCCTGCTGGGCTGGAAGGTGGTGGTGGTGCGCTGCGAGGGTATTAATATTTCTGGCAACTTCTATAAAGCCCGTCTCCTTGACAATATTTTGATAGTTACACATTGTGCAAGGCTCAGATCAAGGTAAGCGCATCTACTTCCTCAGACATTTCTCATTTCTTTGTAGGGAGAACATTCCAATGCCTTTATCCCAGCCTTTTAAAAAAGAGTTTATTTATTTATTTGCAAGCAGAGAGATAGATAGATAGATAGAGCACACATGCATCACTAGCCACTGCAGACGGGCTCCAGGTGCATGCACCACTTCATGCATCTGGCTTATGTGGGTACTGGAGAATCAAACCCAGGTCGATAGGCTTTGCAGGCAAGAGCCTTAAACACTGAGCCCTCCCTCCAGCTCCCATTTTTCCTTTTGAAATACACAACATATTCTGGTTTTCTGTAGTCATCAACTGTGCAGAAAAACACCGGCACCCATCCCTTCAGGCTGGCAGGGACTAGGTACCCCTGACCACTCTCCTCCTTCTCCAGCCCTCATTCTGCTCCCAGCTTCTGTGTGGTTTACCTTTACAGTGTCCTCACCTGAGTGAGGAGGTGAGGTGTTGCTCTTCCTACACCTGCTGTAAAGGAAATGTTTTCTTCCAGGTCAGTGGAAGGTCGGGAACATATGTAACAATCAGGTCTAAAGAGCCACCCAGGAAAGGGCTGAGATGCCAGTTATTGGATCCAGTGTGCTTGTGTGATCCTGGACAAAGGGGGCTCATAGGGAGGGTCCCTCTCCCGTGGGGTGATGATAGCCATCCTCACCTGGAAGGAATGCGGAGAGGCTAAGATGTGAGCACTGCAGAGCCCATAGGAAGCATCTCGTGCCTGGAATCATGATGTCAACATGCGTCATGAGAACAGTTTACTCATCTTTCCTGCTTCATGGGCTTCGGGGCTCTGCATCCCATGACCTCCCACCAGAGACCTCTTATTGGCGACCTTCCACCACAGACCTCCATGACATTGATCTGTCCAAATGGAAGGGAGCAACAAGGCTGGTGGAGGCTGTGTGACCAGGGCCCTGCTGGGCAACCTGTGAAGCCCAGAAATCCCTGCATGGGCCCAGTCAGGAACTCCCTGTAAATCTCAGTGTGGCCCATTGGGCTGGAGTCCCGCCCGAGGGGAGTACACTGGCATTGGGAGGCATCCTGCTTGTGGCTTCTAAGGTGTTTAATATCATCACAGAAGCCAGCAGCTTTGGGTGATGTTACATGTCCTCTGTTGGAGGCTGGAGATGAAGCCCTGGTCAGGATGGCTCACCTCACCATATCCTTTGCATTGTTCTAATAATTAACAGCTGTCCTGGTTTGATCCAGGTGTCCCCCACAATCAAATGAATGTGTTCTGATTGATCGATCTTCAGCAGATGGCAGTCTGGGCTTTACAACCTTGATGAAGCTGTGTTGTTGGGGGCGGGCTTATGGGGTTATAAGCCAGCTCCCCCCTTGCCATTGTTTGGCACACCTTCCTGCCGCTGTTTGCAGTGCTGTGGCAGAGGTGATGTCCACCCCTCTGTTCAGGCCATCGTTTTCCCTGCCAGGATGGAGTCTCCCCATTGAGTCCGTAAGCCTAATAAACCCATTCCTATAATAAATACAAATAATAAACACAAGCCGCTTTTGTTTGGGTTCTTTCTGCACAGCAACTAGGAAGCTGACTGCTCCAGAGGCCCTGCTCTGTACTTCATAGAAACGATCAGAGCCAAACAATACATTGGCCAGAGTCTCTTAGTCCCAGCAGCCCACACAGAGGCTCTGGTTAAATATGTTGGAGACAAAGTCACTGGTCCTGTAGATGGGAATTGATAAACGTGTGTATGTGACCTACTGACATCACACAGGCTCAGAGATGCTGCACAAGTCTCCGTTTTCTCTGGCTTCCTCCACGTTTTTCTCCCCAGGGATGACTGTCTCAAGTCCCTATTGCTGAAGGCAAATCTCTCCCTTCTCTAGTCGTGACCTGTTCTCGCAAGTCGTTAGCACAGGTTGTGTGCAATTATGAAAAATGGGAAAGGTCAAGGGCAGGGCATCTTCTTTTCAGCTGGACACATGGCCAGGGCAGTGGGAAGCAGGAATTAGAAGAGGAGATGAGAGACGGGAGCTAGCTCTCTCCACACGACTGTCTCTCCTGTCCTGGACCCATCTGGATTTGCTTTTCTATTCAATCTGGGGCCAAAGTAAAACATTCTGCCTCCCTAAAAATAGCTGAGGCTTGGTGATACCGAAAAGAGCCATTTGTCTGTTTACTGCAGAACCACGTGGAGATTAAAGTTTCATCAATTATAACACACTCTCCTTAATGTAAACACCCACATGCAATTTACTCTGTGTGGAACTGTGTACACAGACTGATACCAAACAGTATTAAATGATCATTAGTGACAGACCGCTGAGACTCCCCAGCCGCTGCCTCTCGCCCAAAGATGCCGCTGAACTGTCAAAATACCCGGCACCGTCCTCGGGGTGTCTTCATGGTGTCTGGACTCATGAGATGCCCGGAACGTCATGGGTGGCCGTGAACTTCAGCAAGGAGATGGAGGAAGGTCATCTGCCAAGTCTGAGATAAAGTCCAACTAGATAAACAGGTTGGAGGCGTGGTCCTCGGTCCTCTAAAGCGGAGGAGGACTGGCGGATGTGCTCAGGACCAGGCTTCTCCCCAAGCTTTTTTTCTGCTTCCGACACCGTGCCCAGCCCCAGTCCCCAGATTGGGCTTGCCCACTTGTCTTACCCCATATTTTGTGTACCTTGGTCACACCGAGAAACTTACTTTTGTCACATAGAACATGTTCCCATGTTTGATTATTTCCTGTCTCGATCTATTCCCAGCGCGAGGCCTGGCAGAGTAGGCACGCATGCATCCATCTGCTCAGCCCTTGTTGACCCACCGGTCTCCCTGCCTTTCACACATTTATCCATTGATGCATTCATTCATCCACTCACTCATCCATCCTTCCACTAACCCATCCATACATTACATCACCCATTCATCTATCTATCCATCCACCTATTCATACATCTGCCCACCCATTCATCTCTTCATCCACTTATCCATCCATCCACCCACCTCCATTTTTCCATCCATTCATACATTCCCTCATCCATTCATCTAGTCACCCATTCTCCCACCCACCCACCCACCCATCCATCCATCCATCCCTCCACCCACCTACGCACCAAAATCTATTCAACCCAAGTTTTATTCATCTTCCAGGTTTCTTTATTTATAAACATTGAAATTGACTGAAGGTTATGGTGTCACGAGTGAAAATAACTATGTTTGTGATGGGGGCTCTGGAACAGTAGCCCGGGCAGTGGTCTGAACCTAGTTCCCTTCTCAGGTGGCCAGTACAGGACCTCAGAATGGGAAGCTCAGAGACCACTGGTGAGGTCAACCCCAGCACCAATGACCGACATGGCACTTAGGGGCTTGCCTACTTATCCGGTGGACTCTCTAGCTTTTCTTGTGTCTCCATTCTCCAAGAGGAGACTCCCAAGCTAACGTACCCAGATAATCATGCCTAAAACATGCGACCACAGAAGTCTGCCTTCCTCTGAGGGCTATCATAAGGCTAGGCTTTAGGGCTCAGTCTTCCCTGGTGAGCATGTCTGTGGCCCCAGATTTCCTGGGGGTCACGGAGCATCCTGCTCTCGTCTCATGGAATCTCCATGACCACTCAGTGAGGCAATGATGAGCAGTTGCTCAAGAAAGCATGGATAGTACTTGGCACTTTTGTATTTTTGAAGACCTCTGGAGGATGTACAGGTTTGCTCTGGAGCACACGGAGGCCAACATAACCCCCTGAGATTACTGTGTGCTCTCCCGATGCATCGAGGAGAGTGCTGGCTTGTGTGTTCCCTGCCCGAGGAAGGGTAAAGCACATACCTATTGTCATGACTTGGACAAGCTGTCCTCTCTCTCCTTCCTTCTCAGCACACCAGGCCACCCTCCCAGGCCCATCTGGCTAGGAGGTCATCATTCTTTCTTTGAGCAGCATTTGGATAAAAAAGCAAACAGAAACAATAAAAAGGTCCATTGCAGACAAGCAATTCCCTTGTTTATTGATTCACCCTGTCAGGCACTTTTATGCAGACACGGGTTTTATGATAAAACTTCAGTCTTGCCTTTTATGACAATAAATAATGCATCATGTTTCTTGAGTGTTGCTGTGGTGTGCTGGCTGTGCTGGCCTCACACATCTGGGCGGATCCCGTCCCTTCAAGTCGCATCCTTTCAGAGTTATGATCAATTCTTTCCCTCTGAAGACAGTGTTGTGGTGGCTGGTTACAAACCAGTGTCTTTAATTGCCAATTAAACTATGGCGTGCCTTCTCTTGTTGTCTCCCCTCTCGGCTCCAGGACCCTTGTCACAAGGTGGACAAGAACCAAGGCCTGAAACAGGGGTTCACACACTTCTTCTATCTTGGAATCTCTTTCCCTGGGCTCTGCATTCCACTGAAGAGGGGCAGGGAATGTTCTAGAAGAGTGAGCATGACCCTCGGGCTTCTGGAGAGAGAAGGGGCAATGAAGAGACCACAGAGGGTGCACGTGGCTCTTCAGCAGAGAGGTCCATGTCCTCCTGGGATTCCCCTGCTGGCCAGCCTGCCACACTGGAGCTTAGCTTTCTTCTGCTTTTGGACTTTTGTTTTTCTTGGACAACTGAGGCTGGGAGTCCCCGCACAGGAAGAAAAGGTTCACAGCATCTGAGAGCCAGCTTGTTCCCCCTGCTAATGCAAGAAACAAAGGTGTCGCCCAGAGAAGCACAAAGGAGGCCGAGGAGGCCAGGAGTCAGCCCCGTGTCCAGAGAGATGGGGTTTGCGGAGGTGGGTGAGGAGCAATGTGCCAAGCTGAGCTTCTCTGAGCCAGCTGCCTCTCCTCCTGAACAAGTACCAGGAGGGCCTGAGACCAAAGCCATCTTCATCGTGGCCAAACGCCAGAGCCAGAGAAGTAGTTGAGGCCCATTAATGACATGCTGCAGATGGACAGGACTCCCAGGGCATCATCCAATCCCACCTTGTCCCACCCAGAAGCAGGGGAGGTGTGGTCAGTTCACGAGCCCTGGTTGAGCAGCCCCTGGAGAACTGAGCCAGCAGCTGCCTGGGGAAGCAGAAGTCCACAGTCTCTGATAATGATGGCAAACTTAGTGGTCCCTCGATGCCCTGATCACTTCCTATGGTAGTAAAATGAACAATTCATGGAAGATTATTTGAAGGCAAATAGCTTTAAGTGTAAGGAATAAAAAGACAAATTGGCAATTGAATTTTGTGAGAGAGAGAAAGTGGGTGATTTGCATGGGCGAGGAAACTAGGAAGACTTAACAAGCTATATCTGGGGAAAGAGACACTCCATCTCGAGCTCTGTCGGGCATGGTGGCCAGGCACATGGCTGATAGGCCAAGTTCTCTGTAGCTGAGTCGCCGGGAACCCCATGAATGCTCTGTATCCAGAGGACCTGACGACATTGTCCCCATGCCACTGACTTTTATGTGATGCTTTTTAAACTGAGAACTTTATTATATGATCATATTGCATCTAGGTCATAGATCCAATCAGGTTACACTCTTTTTTTTTTTTGGTTTTTCGAGGTAGGGTCTCACTCTAGCTCAGGCTGACCTGGAATTCACTGGAGTCTCAGGCTGGCCTTGAACTCAAGGCGATTCTCCTACCTCTGCCTCCCAAGTGCTGGGATTAAAGGCGTGCACTACCACGCCCGGCTCAGGTTACACTCTTATGTTCCTTCTCCCCGCCCCCATTCCTCTGAAGACCCTCCAGGGTGAAGGTATCACTATTCACCATGGGGGGTCATGAATGCACCAGTCGGTCAGGTTTTTTTTTTTTTTTTTTTTTTGCCTCTGCGTGTGGTATACATGCATGTTCATATATGTATGGGCTCACATCTGTGTGGTCTGCATGCCCGTGGAGGACAGAGGTTGATGTTAAGTGTCCTTTTCGATTTCTCTAGAGACAGGTCTCTTGCTGAACCTACAGCAAAGAATTCAACTAGGTCAGCTGGCTGGCCAGCTCCAGGGACCCTCCTGTCCCCATCTGTCTCCATCTAGGCTTGTAGCACCACACACTACAGTGCTGGGCTTTCGTATGGGTGCTGGGAAGCCAACCTCCTCCATACATATGGGAGCGCTGTCTCCCAGCTCCTTTTATGGGACAACTACCTGGGATTGGCTCTGGTTCCCTGAGCTCCCAAAGGAGCTCACGTCTTTGTCGCTGCAGTCCTGCAGGGGGAGCCTGAGAAGCCATTGCCTTTATAACCTGCCCAAAGCTTCCTGGACAGGAAGAGCCCACAGCACTGTGCTGGGAGGAGCTCCCATCTTGCCAGGTAGTGGATGCATAATCTCTTGCATGAAAAGCAGGGCTGGAGACTTGATCACAGGAAGCTTCCCGACCTCACTCCTGAGAAGGGCCCTTGCAGAAACCACGACAGTGCCCATATGCGCTGTGGGCCAGCATGACCATTAGTGGACACAGCACCAAGACAAGGTTAAAGGGTGCTGTTGGGATCTCGTTTGGGTGCTGGAGCTCAGGGAGGCCCAGGGGGTCCTAGTTTTGGAGAAGGGGCTGAGGGATTTTTCTGCCCCCTATATGACCACTCCAGCTGGTCCAGATTACACTGTCAGCTCCCACCAGCCATGACCATCTCTGAGCCTCCCCCTGCTTTCTCTGGGATGCCATCCAGAAAGCTGTGGAGCTGTGCAGTGAGACTCTGTGGGTGGGGGTGGGGCTCCCCATGCCACATACACATGAACCCAGCAGTGTCCAGGGCAGGGAGAGCTCCTGGGAACCCAGCAGGGGCGTATGTTCTTACTCCTGGGGCTGCCCTCGGCCCAGAATTTCTTCCCAGGCAACCCAAGGGCTTTGATGGTTCTGGGCTCTTCGATACTTTTCCTGCCCCCCACCCACTCCCCACTCCGTCTCATTCCACTTCACAGGCTTCTGAGGAGAAGGCTTTTTGATCAGATCAGTCTGTAAGCTTCACAGGGACACAAGAAGGAACCCCACTGGGCTGTTGCACCTCTGCACTGAGGCCAGGGACCAGGCAGGGGTTTGCTTTGGTTGCTGGCTCTGTGATCCTCGGCCAGAGAGAAATGCTTGTAATTCTCCTCAGTCTCGAGCAACTCAGCCATGAGAGACCCTGAATGGAAGAAAAGCTGCCGCATCGGCCTTGCAAGGAGTGACCTGACACTAGGGCTCCAACCTGTATCTGCTTTGTTTCCAGGTGTGCCCAACGCACCTCTGCCTGGGCGGGTCGGCTTGCGCAGTCTCACTGGTCAGCTTCTTAGGGTGATTTGATGGTAGTTCAATCCCATCATGCTCCTGGCTCTGTGCCCTCCACCTCCCTGTGGCTCACCAGGGTCTTCTGCAGCTGCCCTCTGACCCAGTGCACCCCATGTCCCTGCAGCCCCTTTCTCCCCGCAGAGTGCTTTCATGCCCTCTGCTGCCAGCTCCAAGTGCTGACAGGAGGAGTGGCACCATTCGCCCTGGTGCCCTGAACGCATGCAACCAGTGCACAATTAATGCCTTGGCTAACACCGTATCCCTGTACATGCCTGGGCCATGCAAGAGAATCCCTGTGTCACTGGAACCCCACTGTAAGGCAGGCAGCCCAGCACCCCATGCTGGATGGGCACAGTGAGCACCCCACACACTTCTGAAAGACCTCCATCAGATGACTCAAGATCCCGGGCCAGGAGAGAGGAGGGGAGTCAAAGCAACAGGAAGGAGGGTGCTGCAGAAGCCATGGGATCCACACCAGAGGTAAGTGACTGACACTGTTGGAGACCGCGGGCTCAGGCGAGCATCACATCCACAGAGCACACAGGACTTTGGTTTCAGACTGGAGACATTTATAGATACTAAGAATTTTTGGGGAGAGGATTCGATGGGTGAAGCGCTTGCTGCACAAGCCTGAGACCTGAGTTCAGTTTCCCGGGATCCACATAAAATAATAGGCACAGGCCTGAAATCCCAGTGTGGGGGAGTTGGAGATGGGAGGATCTCTGAGGTTCTCTGCAAAGCCAGCAAGCTCTCTAGACTCTGTCTTAACGAGTAAGGTAGAGCCAGATAGAGAAAGACCTCAGCATCTCTGGTTTCCACATACACTTGCACACATACGTATGCACACACGCATGCTTGCACGTGCACACACATACACAGAGAGAGAGAGAGAGAGAGAAGGAGAGAGAGAGAAGGAGAGAGAGAGAGAGAGAGAGGAGAGTGCTACTGGTGATCCTGAAGTCAAAGGCTGTCGGGAGTGATGTCAGCCCTAGCCACTGGCTTTGTTCTCTCTGTGGCTGGTCATTGCTGCACCAGGAGGTAGGTTTTCTAGTGTCTGGAAGACAGCTTGGCACCGTCTGGGTGCTTTGTTCATAAGTGACATAAATGAGCCCATCCTAGCAGAGGGTCCGTGCTGGGACACTGCAAACCACCACATGGTCAGATCAGAGGTGGCCTGCTGGGGTCACTTCTCAGTCTAGGCCAAGCGCCATTGTCAGCCTGCTTGAGCTGCCACAAGCAGAAGTCACACCAATAAAGTGCCTTTGCTCCCCAAGGGTTCTATGTGATCATCCTCCCCCCAGCCACCCTGCACAGTAAATGAAGGTGGGAGAGGTCTGCCCACTCACCTGGCACAAGGCCATTTCTCTCCAAACCTGTGTCACCGAGCCTTGACATTCAGCATAGGACAGCCAGGGAACTGCCCAAGCCCATGGAGGGCTATGTATTTCTAGAAGGCCATTGCCTGTCCCTGGACTCCTTCTGGAGTGACAACTGTCTCCTGGGCTTTTGGTTCATGGCAGGGAGGCTGCAGCCTATTTTGGCCACAGACAGGATAGCTGGTTCTTTTCAGAGGCCTGGAGGCTGCATCCATCCATGCCTGACATTGTGACAGGCTTTTCAAGAGAGGAAGCCCCATGGCTCTGCCCAGGCTGGGCTGGCACTCTGGGTAAGCCCTGCCTCTGTAGGGGTCGCCCACTTTTTCAAATGTCAGTGTGCCCGTGTACCAGGTTTGTTATGTTGACTGGAGCTTGCCAAGCAGCGAGGGATACGTACATACAAATGTCCTGACTCTCTGCAGTTTCTTACTGTTGGAGAATAAATCAAATCCAATTTGGCCTGTCTCCCAGCCAGGTTTAGACAAACAACCTCACAATCCAATTCCAGTATATTCTGAAGGAAACACCAACTCAAAGCTCAGAGGAGCCTCACTTCCCTGGGCTTTGGGTCCTGGTGATGGTGCAATGGATCAGAAAGTCTCCAGGCGCATAAGGTGCTTTCCTTGGAGACTGGAACATCAGGTACAGGGGTGAGGTTACGTTCCCAGGCCCTGAGTGCAAAAGTGGTGTGTCAGAAGGTGCTCTGGAAATGCCACTGTCTACCCAGTGGAGCACAGGCTGAGTCAAGGGATCTGGTCACCTGGTGACTTGTTGGGGACATGAGGTCTTGCCTAGTAGCAATGTGTGGGTCACATGGAAGATTTAATGCGACAAGGAGCCTGTGGTAAGACCTGACTCTCTCCAGCACAGCTCTGTGGTGCTGTGCAGGGTGCCTGTGCTCTCTGTGCATGGCACGCCCCGTTCTGAGATGGGATGAGGGTCAAGTGTCCACATGAAGCGAGCCCTGTGTGCTGCTCCTTCCTGTCACCATGGTGAGACTGTCGGTGTGAGGAAATGGGCGCTTAAAACTTCTCAAGTGGTTTGTTTTCCTAAGAAAGAACACCAGACTGCCTGACGTGTGAGCACGTGTGTGCCTGGATGTGTCCAAGTGTGCGTGTGATTGTGTCTTTTCCCTATCCTTCTCCTGGCACGTGCATGTGTGCAGCATGCATGAGTGTGTGCACATGGATGCATGTGGTACGGGTGCAGTTTTGTGCACATACACATGGAAGCCAGCGGTTGACGTCAGGTGATCCTCAGTAACTCTACTCATTTTTATATAGAATAATTTTTATTGGGAACTTTAAAATATGAACAAACTTCAAGTTGGTCATATTCCCCTAATTTTTAAAAATTATTAAATTATTTGCAAGCAGAGAGAGAGAGAGAGAAAGAGAGAGAGAGAGAGCGATTGGATATGGGCGTGCCAGAGCAGCTAGCCACTGCAAACAAATTCCAAATGCATGTGCCATTTTGTGCATCTGGCTTCATGTGAGTACTGGGGATTCGAATCTGGGCCATCAGGCTTTGAAAGCAAGAGCCTTAACAACTGCACCAGTTCTCCAGCTTTCCCCTAATTTTTTGAGACAAGATCTCTCGCTGAACCAAGAGCTCACTGATTAAGCTAGATTAGTTAGCCAGTGAGCCCCAGGAATCCTTGGATTTGTCTCCCTAGCACTGGGGTCACAGACATGTGACACCACACCTGGCCTTTAGGAGGATGCTGGGCATTCAAGCTCAGGTTCTCAAGCTCACACTGAGCCATTCACCCAGTCCTTCATTCATCTTTCTTAAAACTATTTTTATTTATTTGCAAGTAGAGAGAGATAAGAGAGAAGAGACAGGCAGAGGGAATGTGTTTGCTAGGGTCTCCAGCCACTGTAAACAAACTCCAGATGCATGGGCCACTTTGTGCATCTGGTTTTACATGGGTGCCAGGGAATCAAACCCAGGTCCTTAGGCTTTGCAGACAAGCACCTTAACTGCTGAGCCACCTCTGCAGTCCCATTTATCTTTAAACAACTGCTTTACGTTCAGGGATATGGGCTTTGCCCACGCTGTGTGTTTCCCAATGGCCATGCACACCTCTGAGCTTGGGTTCCACTTGAGGGAGTTGGCTAGGCCAGTGCCCCACAACAGCTGGACATCACCGTTCCCAGGGAACATTGGTAGCACAGACCTGGGGGCTTCTGTAGGAACCCTGATAGATGAGAGAATGGCTAGGGCCCCTGGATCTGCATGTTCCCCAAGCTTTGGAGATCTTCCTTTGTAAACATAGTAGCTAGCATCCATGGAGTGACCAGCCAGAGGCCTTCATAAGGGTCAGTTAAGTCAGTTTTTGTGGGAACCGATGTTGGAGGTTCTTCTGCCATCCTCATGTTCCATGCAGATGGGAGGCTGAGGCCTGAAGTGACAGTCACTCTCCACAGGACTGGCCGATGAGGGAAAGGTTGCTTGGGGTGTGTTTCAGTTCTCTGGGTGAGGATGGACGTGGCTAACGGAACTCAGACTGGACCCATCATATTACCTCCAACACTGACTGAAACGATTCGAAGGGAGGAATTATGCAACTTGCTCAAGGTTTCAGAGGGTTCAGTTCATGCTTGGCCCATGCTCTTGTTAGGATGTCCTGGTGGCAGGAGGATGTGACAGATGACTACTGATTAGTCATGGCAGAAAGTGAGCAGAAAGGGGGATCTAGGAAGAGTCCCAAGGGCACACCCTCGGTGGCCTATTTCCTCTAACCAGGTCCCACTGCTGCCTTTACTACCTCCCAGTAATGCCACCATGTTATGACTCCAGCAAGGGATTGACCATTCTTTAGGCCAGAGCCCTTTGCACCTAGGAGCTTCTGGAATGTTGTCACAGCCACACTAGAGATGTGCTTCATTGAGCTCCCAGGAGTTCCCTCACCCAGCCAAGTGACAAGGGAGCTTTCGGAAAACTGGGCATCCCCAGGCCCTGCTTAAGATGACCTGAGGCAAGCGGCTCTCATTCCAGCCCTGGGCTATGGGAAATGTCCCAAGATTCTAGGGTGTTGGGAACCTACCCACAGCTAAGGCCAGAATGCAAACTCAAAGGAAAGTGAGGCTTTGGGTATCTGTCAGGAGGTGAGACTGTTCTCCAGTGATCCTTCTAGATGAACCCTGCCTCAGCTGGAAATGCCGGGTAAAGCACACTGGATTCCGATATCAATACAGTATGGACTCGCAGGATGGCACCGAAGCCGCTCACATCTCCTCTTAAGCCCCGTAATACTTTCTATACATAAAACTCCAAAAGGTAACTCAGTGCATTAAAAATTCACTGACTGCAGTGTGAGCAGAGAGGGAACTTCAGGGAAAGAATCCAGGGATATTCTGGGGACAAAAAGTGTCACAGTCGAGATGAGGCAGGCGCTTGCTGGGTCATGAGCCCACGGGAGCCGTAAGCCTGAGATAAGTGAAGAGCACTCTCCAAACTTAAACATGGAACAAGAACCAGCAGAATATTCTGGAACGATAGGAAAATGTCACAAGGTGTAACATGTTTTTGCAAAAGCAGAAGTATTAAGAAAAAAGCAGAGGGCACACATGGTGTCACTGGAATTTGCTCAATTAATGACCCCATGAAAAATCATAGACCTAACCAAACAGCAGCCTCCCGTGGGCGTGCCAAACACCAGCTACAGGAACCAGAGGACAAGGGAAGATTCTGGAAAGAAGATGGAGGAAAGACGTCACATACATAGAGGGAGAGAGCTAGTTGAGTGAGTGAGCTTTTCATCAGGAATGAGATGAGACAGAGAGGAGAGTTGAGTGAGTGGAGGGCCGAGGAATCCACCCCTGCCAAGCGAGGACCTGAATCTAGTGAAAATATGCCTTAAAAGCCAAGGAGAGGTGCGACTTTTCCAGACAAGCCACAGGGATGGGATTCAGCTGCTCTGCAAGAACTCCCAGGGAAAGAGACTGAGTGGACGAGGAATGGGCTCCCACTCCAGCAAGGCAGAGAGAGGGAGGGAAGGCGAAGGCAGCCCCTGGCCTTAGCTTCTCTCATCTGTGGTGACACGTGAGCTAGGAGTTTGAGTAAGAAGAGCTGGGGGGCTGAGGGGTGGCTCAGGAAAGTGTCTGTCATGGGAGCACGAGGACCCGAGTTTGGATCCCCAGCGCCAGGGCAGGTGGGCAGCGCACAGCTCTGTTCCCAGGTGGCTCCCTGGGGCTTGCAGGCCAGCGATTCTAGAGGGATCCGTGAGCTGTCTGGGTTCACTGAGAGGCCTTGTCACAAAGACAAGGTGAAGAGGGATTGAAGAAGGCTCCTGACATTGACCGCTGATCTTCTCATGTGTACACACACACACACACACACACACACACACACACACACACACACACACTTGCACCCATACCCGCACATGCGCATGGGCTAACACACATGCACATGCATACACGCCTGACACATGCATGTGCTTGGTGGGGACAGGAGCTCCCACAGTGTTAACAAGATGGGAGGGAGACGTGGAGAACACTGGACGGTTTGGGCCCTGATCACCTGTGATGTGCACAGAGTTACTTTCAAGGTGGACAGAGGTGGGTCGCAAAGATCTGATGTCAAAATGCCAAGGTAAGACTGCACCCAATGGGTGAGAAGGTTCTCTTCACAAGAACAAAGACGCAAGTTCAATCCCCAGCACTCATGTACAAAGCTAGATGTGACAATGGGTGTCTCAATCCCACACTGAGGGGTGAGAGACAGGAGGATCGCGGAGCTTCCTGGTCAGCCAGTCTGACTGAAAAAGTGGGGAACTCCAGGTCCAGTGAGAAGCGCTGTCTTGGGAAATAAAGCAGAAGAGAAATAGAAGTCACTGATGCCCACCCCTGGCTTCCATGCCCGCCTGTGTACATATGGTGTAAGCACACATCTGAATGCATATCTGTATACAACACTCGCGCACACACACACAATTAACATAATTTAAAAAAATATTAAAAATCTTAAAAAAGGGAACATACCTTTATTTATTTTATTTTTTTAAAAAATATTTTATTTATTC